>OY992895.1:31513614-31561114 GCA_963921405.1 Cepaea hortensis
CATATTGTATCTGCTGCAGGTTGAACTCAGTAATATGATTTTGTAGTCTGCCCTCATCGCTGTAAAACAGGCACTGATCGTCTGCAAATAGAAGTTCATTTATTCCCCGTGGGTCAGTTGTTTCATCTGGAGTAAAGAGTTCTAAATTTTCTGAATCTGTTCTGTCGAGACTTTCTTCTTTGGAAATTCTGTCCATGCAGATTTTGAATAGCAGGGGAGAGAGCACACATCCCTGCCTCACTCCTGTGTTGACTGTGAACATATCTGATATACCTTCTTGTGTTCTTACTGCACTTTGTCTCGAGTGGTATATGGCTATGATGTTTTCTAGCAGTTGCCCTTCTTTCCCATAGTCTTCAAGGATGCTCCATAATTTGTATCTGTCTACTCTATAGAAAGCTTTTTCCTGATCTACAAACACAATATTCTGCTGTTGTTGACTATTGCTGTTACAACCAGTCTCTGTGTCGCTGAATGGCCCCATGCAATCCTCCCACGGTGTTCTTCGTGTGCCTATTCGTCCGTTAAAATCACCCATCACAACTAGTTCATCTGTCTCCTTGACATTATTTAACGTGTCTGCAAGTTTATCAAAATATTCGTCTTTGTCTTCATCGCTGTAAGTGTCATTACATGGGGCGTATGTTTGTATACAAGTTGTTGTTCTATTTCCTTCTTTGATCTGTACTAGTATTATCTTTTCTGATATAAATTTAGTGTTGATAATGGCTTTCGCTTTGTCTGGATACAACAAAACACCCACTCCATATTTAGCTGTAGCTCGCTGATCGACGCCACTCCATATAAGAACGTAACCTTCATGTGTTCTTTTCGTGTTCTGCCCCTTCTTCCTAGTGTCTGCGAGTCCTAATAATTGAATATTTGATTGTTTCATGAACTCTACGAGAGCTGGTTCCTTATATGCTATCGTTTTAATATCGATATATATATAATTTTTTTTAAACATAATTGCTTCGGAAACTTTAAGAAACAAGCATTCGCATTTATAATCCTGTACGCCCCAGCTATAGTTTATGTTTTGAAATAACCATTTTAATTCACCTCAATTCTTTATTTCCTTATGAATAATATTCTAAACATTTTATCTCCTAGGAAATATCTTATATTTATGTTAATTGTGTCATTTATTTAGTGTCCATCAATTTTATATTTTAATAATTTTTTTGGCAGGCACATTAACTTGCGCCTTTTAACTTGAACTAAATTAGGATAGCAATAGGCATGGTTTAATGAGTAATTATTTAACCATCTATAGTAATCGATTGTCTGATCGTAGTTCAAGCTCATAGTAAACAAAGAATTTGGAACTAAATACGATCCTTTTTATTATTTGTGAATCAGTTACAATTGTCACCTTGGTATACAATCGGGTTCGAATACAAATAGTGTTAGTATCTGGCAGTCATACCTCACTTTCTGTCCCCCTGCATATCTAACATTCTTAATTCACTTTTAGAAGAATGAACTACTTATTAGCTTCTATAACAATATTTGATTTCACCGCGCTGTGCACCTTCAGTGCAGGCTTTTGAGGATGTTTCATCACCACAAACGTAAGTATAATCATCATCATCATCATCATCATCATCATCATCATCATCATCATCATCATCATCATCATCATCGTCATCATCATCATCATCATCATCATCGTCATCATCATCATCTCTATGCAACTGCTGTCGTAAGAGACCACTAGTGATTGTTGGCGTGAGATTAGTTAAATTCATTAGTTTCATCAACAACTGTGGAAATAGCATCAACATCAACATCATCTCGTAAGAAACCACTAAGGATTGTAGACTGAGATTTGCTATTTAATTCCGTTAAAAACTGAAAAGGAAAAATGAAATCAACCATCTAAAAGGACTGGGCGCCGGTTGCTTGGGGTTCTATGATCTATTGCCGGCGAGCCACTGACCACATCATTCGCTGAGTGTCAATTACTCTAAAATATATAGGACTAATACTGTATGCGTAATGCGCCTTATTGCATAAGAAGCAGTCCTTTAATTTTTATTTGATTGAATCCATTACGAGATTAAAAGAAGAAGAAGAAGAAGAAGAAGAAGAAGAAGAAGAAGAAGAAGAAGAAGAAGAAGAAGAAGAAGAAGAAGAAGAAGAAGAAGAAGAAGAAGAAGAAGAAGAAGAAAAAGAAGAAGAAGAAGAAGAAGAAGGAGGAGGAGGAGGAGGAGGTGAAGGAGAGGGAGGAGGAGGAGGTGGTGGAGGAGAAGGAGGAGAAGGAGAAGAAGGAGGAGGAGGAGAAGGAGGAGGAGGAAAGGGAGGAGGAGGAACAGCAGCAGCAGAATCAAGAGGAGGAGGAAGAGGAGGAGAAGAAGAAGGAGAAGAGCAAGACACCGAGCAGTAGATGGGTGATGTGGTCTATATTTTGTCGGCATACTCCGCTCCCCAGAATATTTCTAGGTACCTATATTACTGTCGGTTGACGTGGAAGCCCTGACAAAATGTTCAGACAATCCTATGGGAGACTGGAACACGTGACCATCGAGTCTGTAGGGAAACTTTCTAGCAGCTGCGCTATCGTGGAGTCTACAGTTATCATGTGCCAATGCCGTAATCCTTCACAGCACGTGCAAATTAGACAAAATTGTGTTACACGTTTAGCAGCATTAGAGACATAATGGGAGACAATACTAATATCTACAAGGGACATCATAATATTGTATAAGAAAATTATTGCTTTAATTTTATCATTTAATAGTTTTATGTAGTAAAGTATAATTTATTGGGAAAAATTAAGAAACACGCATTCAAATTTCAAATCTTGCATGCTTTGGGCAGTTTTGGTTTCTTAGAGGAAAAATTATGTATGTCTTTTTAATTCGTCATTATCTCTTTGATAATATTTTAAAGCATTTATTTTATCTCTGAAGAAATATCATGCCCTTGTGTTAAATGGCATTTAATGTCTTCAGGTTGGTGGACTAGTGTATTTAATATTTTGCAGGCACATGTGTGCCCTTAAACTGAAAATAAACTAGGAAACTATAGACGAGATGGCCATGCGAGCCCAGAAGGTGGGCATTGTGGGAAAGTATGGTACCAGATGCGGTCAATCAATCAGGTGCCGTCTCCGCAATGAAGGTTGGCTCCAATGGATCTCTAACGCTGTCTGTCTCTCGCCTTGACTGTCCATTCTGTCAGGCTGATGTTCGTCCATCTCTTGATGTTATCCTCCCACTTGTATCGTTGTCTATCTCTTGCTCGCTTCCCCTCAACCTTGCCTTCCAGAATGGTTTTTATAAGAGTATCATGTCTTTTAACGTGGCCAAAATATTGCACTTATCTCCTCTTTAATTCTTTCATCAACTCTCTCTTCATTCCCAGTTTTTTTTTTATGAACTCCGCATTTGATTGTTTTTGTTTCCATGAAATATGCCCTATTCGTCTGTATATCTACATCTCCAGGGCTTCTATGCAACTTTATAGTTGCTTGTTCAATGTCCAGGCTTACGCGTCATACAGTTGCTTTGAATATACGTAGCATTTGACAATTCTCATTTTTTAATGCGTTGTTAATCTCTCTAGATGTTAATACTGATTTCATGCCTTTGAAAGCATTTTTTGCCATTCCTATACTCTTTTTTATCGTCAGCATTTCTAAGATTGTTTATGATTCTTCCATTGATGTTGAGTCCAGGCATTTCAACTTGTTTAAAATGTCTTTCTGTGTATAGGTTGAAGAGGCTTGAGGACAGTACACATCCCTGCCGTACTCCTCTTTTTATCTCTATAGGCGACGAATAGTTATTACCGCATCTAATAAACGCCACTTGTTCCCAATACAAGTTAATAATAAGTCTGATATCCTTTTCGTCTACTACTATATCTTGAAGGCACGTAATTAGTCGTTCATGTTGTACTCTATCGAAAGCTTTCTTGTAGTCTATAAAACAAACATAGATATTTTTTTAAACTTCTATATATATTTTTAATTAACATCCTCAAACAGATAATTGCTTCTCTGGTGCCTCTGTTTTTGCGGAACCCAAATTGTTCTTCAACTACTTCCTCATCTATTTTATGTTGAATTCTTTCTTGTAAGACCTTGAGTAGTATCTTAGTTATGTGGCTCATTAAGCTAATAGTTCTGTAATCCTCACACTCAGCAGCTCTTGGCTTTTTCGGTAGTGTGATGAAAATGAATGTTTTCAAATCATTTGGGATGTATCCAGTATTATATATATATATATATATATATATATATATATATATATATATATATATATATATATATATATATATATATATATATATATATATATATATATCATTACATAATCATTCATAATTGAAAATAGGAAAATATCAAGCCAGCTAGAGAGGCTGTTTTCCCACCTACCCTGGGTGTGTACCGTCCAAAAAAATGAAACCCGGACCAATGCAGCAGTTTTTGCCCATGATGTCTATAAAGATTTCCCCTCAGACATTGAAACATTTGCTGCAGCGATTGATCTTAAGGACGCATGGGTCAAGCTTCTTGAACTCAAAATAAGTCCATCCCTCCTTAGTTGGATCGGTGCAGCCCTCTTCCGTCGGAAAGTAGTTTCAAGGTGTGGCATTTGACTTCGGAACCAACAACAATATATCCTGGCCTACCACAGGGATCACCTTTATCTCCGGTACTGTTCAACGCCTACACAGTGAGAATCACCAGTGAGCAGATCACTGGACCTGGTAGGACATTGTCATATACAGACGATGTTTTAGTGTATCGTCAGGGTAAGGATAGAGATCAGGCTGCTGTGGAACTACAAACCGAACACAGTCGCATAAGTAATTGGTGTGTTGAGGTTGGGGCAATGGTCACCCCAACAAAGGCAACATTGACTTCGTTCTCGTTGAATAATCATATTTGTCAACACTCCAACACCAACTGTAAATCTGTGTTCAGAGACGGTGGAAAGAACGCAGGCAATGAATTATGTGGGGATACGGTTTGATCGAAACCTTGCTTATAATGAGCACATAGACCAGGTGGTAACAAAGGCCAAGCGGAAGTTGGCTGCAATGCGGGTGACGGCGGCAGCAAACTGAGAGCAGCGCCATCTATGTCTTCTATACGAGGGGCTGGTCATGTCTGTTTTAGAGTATGCGATGGCAATCCTGACTCTTAGCCGTAAGCAGATAGAAAGGATGGAAAGGATACAGAATGAAGCTATGCGCATTATTCTTGGATGTACAACAGATACAGCATGCAGGACGATGCGCTAACTTCTTGATTTCCAACCATTGAAGACAGAATACAAGTTTGCAGAGCACGCGCCTACCTCAGAGTTAACGCAAACACAAAACAGCCACTGCATAGTGAAATTATGAAGGTGAAGGGCAGCGGGTTAAAAAGAGGACAGTTGTGGATGGGTCAAGCCGAAAACATTCTCCAACAGGAGTGTTCACTTGAGGACTTAGAACCTGGCGAAGAGTGGGTACAAGTGCCTACAGATTTCTGCACATCCTTTTCAGTTTGCATCCAACTAGACAGAAAATGCAGACAAGAAAACCCGGCTGCTGTGGAGGCGGAAGCACAAGCGTTGATTTTCGAGAATTTGCTAGACGGTTATGCTGTCATTTACACAGATGGGTCGGTCGTCCGACATGTGAGAAGCTCATGGGCCGTTACGGCTCAGGTCGGAGGGATAATTGTGAAGGAGGACTCTGGTGCTTTTGCTGAGACCACAAGTAGCTTGACTAAGAAAGTCATGGCAGTAAGTACAACAATAACATGGCTCGAGACACAGACATTCACTAGGGCATGTTTCCTTAGCGACTCAATGAGCATGCTCAAGAGTATAGATATGGGGGGGGGGGGGGATCTGAAGAAAATTGTTGCTATCTCTGGAGCGGTCTCGGATGACAAAGATTAGTTTCATCTTCGTGCCAGGGCATGCGGGAGTAAAAGGGAATGAGTAGGCTGACAAGCTCGCAGGTAAGGCTATTGTGTACGGCGGACGCGCCATGGCCAGGCTGACATTCTGAATTCGTGACGAGAAGTAAGACTTCTGCGAGAACCAAGTGATGACTGTGAATCTACAACCATGGCCAGACTGCGAGAACAGCAAATTTAAAGAGGGGTGGCCAAACAAGAACACTACGCAGGAAGCCAAAGAAGACTGATAAACCAACACAGAACTGGTGTCGTTAGCCGCTACATGCTGCGGGATTTGCTGAGGAGGGGATCCGAGCACTTATTGACTGAATGGTTCGATGCGCAATGAGGATGATCTGTCGACTAACTAACTAACTAACTAACTAACTAACATAATTCTGTGATAGTTTCAATGCCAAAGCTGGATAAGGATTTTATCATCTCTGTTGTTATCTTGTCAGGGCCTGCAGCTTTTCCTTCTTTCATCTTTTTAATAGCCTTTTCTACTTCAGCCGTTAATAATTTTGGTCCATCTTGAGAAGTATACAATGTTGGTCTATTGACCCTGTTGTCCCAGAATAAATCTTCAGTTTCCATCTTTTTATTATGTCAGTTTTATTAATTATAATTTCCAAATTTTTTACTCTGATATAACCGTTTCCTGTTATATTATTTTTCTTCTTTGTAAATTCTTTTATATGTTCATGCAATTCTTTCGAGTTGTGTTTTATTTCCAGATCCTCTATTTCTTTGCAATGTTTCTACAGCCACTCTTCTTTGGCAACTCTGCACATGTGACGTATTTCTCTATCTATTATCACTCTGGAGTGTTCTTTGCTTTCTTTTTATTTTTTTTAATTTTTTTTTGGTGACATTTTTCTCAAGATTTCATCGGTTATCCATAATTGTTTCTTCTTATTAATCTTCACTGGCAAGGTGGTATTTGCAATCTAAATACCGGTTTTCATATTTTCCCATTTTGTATTAATTTTATCCTCGGGATTTTCACGTCGATATTGTTCAATACTTTCAATAATTAGCCCATCATATCTATTTTTGACTTCAACTAGGTATAGTTGACTTATTTCTGGTTGTTTCAATGCCGATATATCTACTTGAGGTGTGTTAGATTTCCTTATTCCTGGGTTTTTAAGTTTTATTTGTTATTTTAAAACTACAGGATTATGATCAGAGTTGATACCAGCACCAGGGTATGTTTTGGCATTTTAAACATTGTTTTTAAATCTATTTCTAATCATAATGTAGTCAATTTGGTTTCTTGTTCTATCTCCAGGTCTTTTCCATGTATACAGTTTCCTAGGGTTATGCTGAAAGAATGTGTTGCAAACAATAAAATTGTTTTCTTCACAAAACTGTATCAGCTGGTCTCCTCTGTCGTTTCTGTTTCCCATACCATATTGCCCTACTATCTGCTTATATTTATCTTTTTTCGACTTTTCTGTTCATGTCTCCCATGACAATTAGGACCTCTGGTGATTTTTACAACTTTCAGTGTTTTTTGTAGGTCTTCATAGTATTCTTCTAGCTGTTCATCACTATAATCAGTTGTTGGAGCATATGTCTGAAGAATAACTATGTTGAACGGTCTGGCCTTAATTTTGAGAAGCATCATCCTATCTTTATGAGTCCAGAATCCACTAATATTTTTCTCCAAATCTCGTTTTACTAAAATTCCTACTTCTCTCTCGTGATGATCTCCTCCTGAATTAATGAATACGTAATCTTCTTTCCTTATATAACTTAGAAAGTGAGAATAAGATGGAAGTTACACAACACAGTCCCTAAACATGTCCCTCCTGTGGAAAGAAATCAATGTAAAGAAAGGCTGTCTTATTTGAAAATGCAGCAGTTGTTCTAAAACTGTTCCCGAAGGTGCCAGGGTTTACTCGACCACTGCTGCTGCACATGTACGAAGTGTCATCCGTCGTCTCAGAGAAATGAAAGAGATTTTAATTTTTCCTAATTATGTGTTTTGTTATTACAAGCACATAAATATGTGCTTTATTAACTGGAAATAAATTAGCAAAGAATAAGACATGGTTTTGTGAGTTAGTATTTAATCATCTAGGGAAGCCGATTGTCTGGTTTTAGCTCAATCCTATGGTAAACGAAAACAATATTTGGAGTTAACTACGATTCTCATTATTATGAGTATAACAATTAAACATTTCATCGTGGCATACATTCGAGTTCGAATACAAATAGTCTATTATCCAGACTTACCTCAGTTTCTGTCTTCGACTCTACCCACCATTCTTGATTCACTTCTAGAAGAATGTATTACTTATTAGTCCCCTGTCATATCAATATTTGCCTTGATCATGTTGAATACTGTCAGTTGTAGGATTTTGAGTATGTTTTCCCCGGGCAGATAGGGTAGGGACCGGAACCTTCTACAAAGGATATTGCTGCGTGATAATTATATTTTCCTCATTGGTGACTGTCAAGATACGATTTCAAGCATCAGCGAAAACTTTAGGCATCCCAAAAGAAGAGTATGCGATGCGACTTGGCGAGTTTCTTACGGGTAAGGCACTAGACACCATGTTCAATTTACCTGTAGAAGAAATAAACAACTACACTATCTTACGTCAACGTTTGCTGACAAAGTTCCAATTAACTGAACATGGATATAGAACAAAGTTTAGACAGTTAGTGCCAGAGACAAATCAAGATTTCACAGACTTTGTTAACACAGAAAAGGACACATTTAACAAATGGATGGAGCTCGCAGAAGTAGGGAAAGATTTTAACAAATTAGTAGATTTAGTGTTAAGAGACAAAGTATTAGCTTCATGTAATACCAATTTAGTGGCTTTCTTTGAGGAACGTAAGCCAAAGGACATAGACACAATGTCTCAGTTAGGGCAAAACTACATGACTGCACATCCTAACGTATCTATTGGGAAACTAATGAGTGAGGAAATAGTCTGTTCAGCGTACACTAAACAGGACCAGAATCCAGTCATCAGACCAAGGGCGAAAAGTGTGGATTCAGCACAAAAAGGTGAGCAGCAAGAACTTCGAGATAATGGTTTCCGTGGCAACCATTTTAGTAGAGTTGGACGGTACCCATATAGAAGAGGGAATGTCCAGAGACGTCCAAAAAGTTATGCCGGATGCTGGAATTGTGGGAGCTGGAGACACAAAATGGCAGAGTGTGATGCACAACCATCAGATGGACCAACGAACAACAGTAAAGGGGAGATTACTTGTTTCAAATGTGGAAGGAAGGGGCATGTCACCCATCAATGTAGGAGGAGAGAAACAGAGCATTCAAATGCGGCACAAGTGATTGAGACTATCAACAATGAAGATTGTAGTGGGTGCAAACCTCTTTTTGAAAAAGACGGTCAGCCAGTCTTAGTGTGTGGTCATACAGTGAAAGCAGGTTCAGCAGTCCATGAAGGAGGAAGTCTGAAGCTGCATCAGGGATTCGTCAATGATAGACCAGCGTTAACAATTAGGGATTCCGGATGTACGTCTATCGGAGTGAGGAAAAGTTTAATAGATCCCTCAGATTATACAGGGGAAAAGATTAGATGCATAACATTCAACGGCACAGTAGAGTTCTACCCATTAGCCATAATGACAGTAAAAACACCATATATCACTGGAAGAGTGACAGCGTGTGTTTTGGACTCACCAGTGGCTGATTTGATCATAGGAAATGTTATAGGAGTTAAAGATTGTACAGAAGAGGAAGTAGTTTATTGGGACCAAAAATATAGTGTAAGCAGTAATGAGGTAGTTACCACAAGAGAACCTATATTAGAGAGTATAGCTGAGGTAGAAGAGGCACTTGAAGTAAACATAGGGACTAAAGACAAGGGTAGTACAGTTGAGCAGATGAGAATGGATCCCAAATATAGTGCTAGTGACTCCCAGAGACAAGATACTACTCTGAAGAAATGTTCCCAAGGGTGTAGGAGAGTAGAACATAGGAAGTCAAAGAAAGGTAGATGGTGCTTCGAGAGGAAGAACAATGTTCTCACTCGCCGCTTGTCAGATAGTGGAACTGCACGTGGGCAAGGAGCAGTACCTTTAGCACATAGAGACCAATATACTAGAACAGCTCAGGATAGTGCATGTGCAGGGCACATAGGCATAAGGCGTATGCAGCAGAAAGCAAGGTGCCAGATATATGGGCCAAGATTGAATAAAGTGTTCAGACTAAACAGAGACTCAAGTATAACGGTGCAATATGCAGATAGGAAAGTTGAGTCAGGTCAAAAGAGTGTTCGCGACATTACTGACACAGGGCTAGGGATAGCAAACAGATGTTGAAATTGTAGAGGTACCATGAGTCATGGGTACATGAAAGGTAGACACAGCATCGACAGGAATCAGAGGTGGGTTGATGCAAGAAAAGAACCACCTGATATATGGTCGATACACAAAAATAGCTTGTGTCTTTTTGAAGATGTTAATAGACCTGTGGGTACATAAGTATGATGTTTCCTATGATGTATTATTATTATTATGTGATGTATTAGTTCATGCATTGGTACACAAGATAGAAAGATGGTTGTATGTATGTGTGGGGAATATGGGAGTGTACTATGAGTATGTGGTGTATTATTTAGGGTGGTAGTTAAAGTGAGATGGAGCCATACTTAGGGCTACCCAGGCAATATGTCTGGGTCACATGTTTAGTAAGTTTTAGTCTCCCAATATTTTAAAACGAAGTTTTCTTTTAAGAGGGGGGTGATGACATAAGCCTGGGTCATTGACAATAAGTTGTGTGACCGGGCATGAGAAAGAATGGGTGAAAGTGGGAGACAGTAAAGTGACTGACCTGGCTATGAGAAAACAGCCAGTCCTGGGAAATAAAATAGTGAGGGTAGAGAAAAACCCCTAGGGTGGATGGGGCGAGAGATAGGGTATGTGTGTGCTGGAGTCAAGGGACTTCAGGGAGTTGAGTTTTAGACACCGAACGAGTCGGTAGTCCGGTAGTCGACGGAGAACTGTGTTGTGTGATTCTACGAGATGTGAAGGGAGTCCTAAAACCCAGAGTGGGTTACATAGAGAGCAGAGGCTCCGACCCAGTGGGTCGGTCGTATTGTGGGAGATCCAGCTGGATAGTAGCTGGACTAAATGTCTTGTGAATATGAGATTCAGCAGGCCGTGAGAAGACAGTGATGTGTGCTGGTTAAATTGTGAGGAGGATATTTATATTCTATGGATTACATTATTTCTGGATGTATAAACATGTTCCGTCTGTTCGTGTTCTTTCCGGATTAAAAGATTATGTGCGCCAACTCAATCTTGTTTCATGACTGGTGAAGGTGCACTGCTGGGGTGAGTTGGATTAAGAGACAGTTAGATAGCTCGATTGACACACCAGGAGCATCGTTACCTAGACAACGACCATCACACGCCCTTATCATTAAGAACGACGTGTGACAGTGACATTCATTAGTTTCATGACCACCCAGATACATATTACACTAGTCAGCAGCTAAAATGTACTAGATATGAATATATCTGATCTTAACCAATGTTGGTGTGCTCAAAACGAAAATGACATTGAAATTTTGATTGGCTCTAGTTTTCAAGATATATGCTACTAGTTTATTTAATTACGGTCAATTTATATGACACAACTGTTATGGGCGATTGTATACATCCCCTCTGCAATACGTCCGGTACTACATAGCGATGACCTTCCAGTTCCTAAATTGCCAGAATCATTTTCAGCTGCTTCCACTGACGAAGAAGAGGTCATAGATTTTCCTGAACCATCAATCTCAAGCGGCCCAGGTTTTGAGCAAACCATATCCTCTAAATCACACTTACTAACTCAAAGAGAACTGATAGATTGATTGAATGATTGATTTAGAAACCGATATCACAGCATTCGGGGCATTCCCATAAGCGCTCCGTCCTCATCCAGCGCCAGCGAAGAGTTCCAACACCAATAGTACCAGTAGCAATCTGATTATATGTCCGTCTCGCCTTTCCTCTGAGCGTCGAGCGTCGGCCAGATCCCCTCGTCACTCCTCGCTGTCGCATTCTTGCCAGACCATGGTGATCCATTTGCTCCTCAGAGGTGTACACGTGCTCCCACAAGATCGCAACCACGTCAGCCTTATCATGCATCAATACTCCACCAAGTTTTGCAGAGCCAGCCATTCTGTCTCCCTGTTCATTCCCCAGTACACCAGCATGCCCCGGAGAAAAGATCCAGACGATGCTTGCCACCTGTGACTTCCGAAGCGCAGCAAGCCACAAGCTCTCCTGCACCAAACGTCGACCATAGCCTTTGCCAAGAACCTCTCACCACCGAACCATCTGTGTAGATTATCACATCACCCTGGCGAGCATTATCCTGAATTAGTTGCTGCATTTCCACTTCCGTGGCCCCTGCTGGCCACTCCCTGCTCAATGTGATTATAACTCTGCACAAGTTTAACTGCTCCGTTGGCACTCTGACCCACTCCTCTCGTCGCCTAATGTTCTCGAAGATGCAGACCTGGTGCTTCTAGGTGTGCAATCTTGCTCGTATACACGTTGGAAGGGTACTAACATTCGCAGATGATATTCTTGCATATAAGATAGGGAGAAAACAGCCCAAGAGCTACATACGAAAGAGAACTGAAAGATCTTGTAAAAGATCTGAATTTACCGAAGAACAACGGCGAGCTTTTGGGGGACAGATTGCAATAGTGGAATTTCCTGGCAGAAGATGTTAGAATATCTGTGTATAGAAGCCACCTCCCCTACCCCCCCCCCCCCCCCCCTCATAAGTAGCTTTGTACATATTTTTTTTCAAAGAGGGTGACCATTCTGCGTGCCTCAACATTTCTGGTTTAATTGCAACCTCCAAAATCAATTACAAACCAGAAGAGTAGTGAGCTTTCATTGATTCATCCAAGACGAAAGCTGTTTTGTTAAATAATTGTAATGCGTTACAGTCAATTCCAGTTGGTCACGCTGTTCAAATGAAAGAAACTTAAGAAAACATTGAGCAGCTTTTGAAGTGTATAAATCACGACCATCATCATTTGTCACTTTGCGGTGACTTAAAAGTGGTCACTATTTTGCTTGGACTACAGAGTGGATACCCCGATTACTGTTGCTTTCTCTGTGAATGGTATAGCCGTGCACGAATTGACGATTACATCAGAAGACATTGGCCAGTCAGGCCGTCATTGCAGCATGGCAGTAAGAACGTTGAGAACCCAGGACGTGTTGTCATCAGCAAGATTTCTTTTGCCACCTTTGCCTAATAAATAACCTGGGTCTCATGAAAAACCTTGTCAAGGCAATGGATAAATCAGATGATGTTTTCAGATACCTCATCAGAAAGTTTCCAAGACTCGGTGAAGCTAAAATAAGAGACGGAGTGTTTGTTGGTCCACAAATTCGTAGACTCCTTCCCGACGACGGTTTTCTTTGCGTGTTGCATGGGAAGAAAATAGCAGCTTAAAATTTAAGCTAACGATGAACAATTTTCATGGAAACAACATATCTAATAGTTACAATGACACTGTAGAAAGTCTCCTACTGAAGTATAAGTCTTGGCTGCAGCATGTCTTTGAGAATTCATATTCTGGATTCTCATGTGGATTTCTTTACGTCAAAGTGTGGACTTGTCAGTGATGTGCATCGTGAACGATTTCACCAGGACGTTACTAGCATGGAGACAATGATATCAAGGCAATTGGAGCCCTTCAATGTTTGCTGATTACTGTTGGATTGTGACAAGAGACATTAATCGATTGACTACAAGAAGTAAGCTAAGCGAGCTCTAACAGCGACTGAATAATGACGAAATGGGTTCTAATGTTCTTGTTTTAAAACATTATATGTGAACTTTAAAAATTGATTTTAGTTGTTCTAACATTTTGTGTTGATATATCAATTAATTAAGTATGTAACCACAATGTTTATAATGCTAACGTTGAAAGACTAACTGTTCACTCCCAGAGAATTAAACAGGCATACATTATGTATATTACTGTAAACTAAATTCATCATTAAGGTTGAAAAAATAAAAATAAAAAGAGAGCCAAATGGTGAATTTTATAATGATATTTGAAATCTGCATGTCAAAGTCCTCCAAAAGTACTGGAGAGTTTTGACCATCGTAGACTATAACTTTAGGAAGGGAAAATCCCAACTGCACCTCCCTGTGGTAGAGGATGGGAAACACACCAAGTGTGGCTAATGTAGCCCTGGGGACCGAGTATCCACCGGAATTAGTGGACAACTCTGCAGCTGAGCAGAGCAGGCACTCACGTGTCCTAACAGTCGGACATGGATGTTAAAAGCAGATGTAGAAGACCACCATATTGATGTAGAAATCAAGGGGAAACCACCACATTATCTTCCCAAGACATCATGACCAGATTTGCTGTTTGGTAGTGAATCTTGAAATATAAATGAACAAATTAGGAAGAATGTTGCGAATTCCATGGGCTGCCAGAGTAACTAACACCGATTGTCTGAAAGTGGCTAATCTTCTTCTTCTTCTTCTTTGCGTTCATCCGGAGTGTTTTTTTTTTCCATATGTGATTGCGGTGTGTCTCATTTATGCGTTCCAAGGCCCAAACCCTTAGGCCAACACATCCGACTTTAGCGTGCATTTTTGACCAGGTTGCATTCCTAGGAGACTCTCACTGTAGTGCTGCCGTCCACATCCCAGCTTATCAAGTTGGACCGGTCAACCCTCAAGGGAAGGCAGGGGCAGTCTATGGCATTTTCCGCCTTCCGGGGAGGCTTCCATAATTGCAGAGCCGACACATAGCGTTCTGGTGCTGGGCTCACCACAGGTATCGTCACGTCCTGCACATAGCTGCTTAAATTCCTCACTTCAATATATTGGGCATTTCGGTCGCAACGGGCCGCTCCCGCACAAACCAGGCCGGTCTGCAGTCGGCATCTACTCAGCGGGCACGACGGACATTCGGAAAACTAGCTAGTCAGAGCTGTTCCGGACACGAGCGGCGTCCGGAAACTAAGTAGTCAAAACTGTTCCTAGGACGGGAGGCATCCGGACAAGACATTTCACTCTGACGTAAATGTGTAGTGCCAATTTTTATTTTGCCACCCTTAGGCCGGCACTTTCGACTTCGGCGAGCGTTTTTTATGAGGTAGCCTTCCTCGGTTTCACCGCACGTTAGACTCTTACTGTTGTGGTGTCGCCCACATCTCTGCTGGTCAAGGTAGAACGGGAAAAGACATTGCGGTCAACCCTCAAGGGAAGGCAGGGGCAGACCATGAGCATTCCCCGCTATCCAAGGAGGCTTCCATAATTGCAGAGCCGGCACATATTGCTCTGAGACTGGGCTCACCCGAGGAATTGCCACGTCCTGCTCACGGCTGCTTTATTTCCTCACTTCGATGTATTGGGCATTTCGCTTGCAACTGGTCTCGCTAGCACAAACCAGGAACGGTGAGTCTGCGGACGACATCCATTAGGTAAGTGTTCGCTTCGGATTTTGGACCACGCAACGGATTCGCTAGCCAAGAATTCCATTTCGTGTTATTGAGACGTTTTTCAACCTTTGACTACACTCTCTATGAGTATAGATACAGACATTTCGTAGCCATTTCGTTGCGACCGGGGCAATTTCTCTACCTTTTGTACTCGTTTTGTACTCGCTCACGAGGTATGCTACATGTGCTGCCGGCTCAGCACCTTACCTCCGTGCATCAGTGAGCAATCAAACGGATAAACCCTCTCATCCGCGGATCCCTCATAGCACCCTAGCTGAGAGCTTTCGGACAAGTATCTGAACTGGGCAATTAGTGTGCTCAGTATCACACCTCAATTTTTCGATAGGTGCGTATCGACCCGGCTTTCACATCCGAGGGTTTATGGCTTGAGGCGTTCAGCCATATCCCTCGAATGGGAGCCTTAGAGTATGTGTCCGGACCAAGACTTAGAGCCGTCGTGCGCCTTATTTAGATTTTGACTGCTATTCTCAGTCTTACCTGCAGAGCAGCAGGTTGTGTCTCGCTTAGTCTGGCCCCAATCCCGATATGTCCGATATGTAGTTTTTCATCCATCGACATAGCACATGGGGTCAATGGGGCACGCAATCCCCCCCCCCCCCAACGCAACAAGGTGGAGACACTTCGGGGGGGGGGGGAGTGGTTAATGAAACTTGAACATTATATACAACAATAATAAAGAGACACACAAATTTCTTTGGGCATGTGATGAGAGATGCATTGGAGAACATCGCGGCAACAGAAAATTTCATAGGGAAGAGAGGCTAAGGCAGACCAAGAGAAATGATACTGGATGGATTGAGACTGTGGCATGAGGAATATCATCAGAGAGTTGATCCAGAACACCAAAGACCCAGATCTGCGGCGAGCCATGAACGCCTACGCCAGCTCGTAGGGCACGTGATGATGATAATGATGATGTCAAAATCAATCAGAAATTATGTATTCAAATTCTGATACAAATAATTTGTGAAAATATTTTGACAAATATTATTATAAACATCATCATCAGCACTTTGCATAAATGTAGAAAAAGGCCACTAATGATTGATGGTGTGAGACTGGTTTTCCATCTCTTTGAAAACTTTAGAAACAAAATCTAATCAACCTCACAAAGATCTTGACGTGAGTTCCTTGAGGCCTGTGATCAATTGCCGGACTGATGCTGACTACGTCATCCAGCGAGTGCCGATTATTCTTCAAAATATGGGTCCAGCACCCTGTGTGGTAGGTACCATAACTGTGTTATAGAATCATTGTTTTTGTATTAGCTGATCCATTAGGAGATGAAAGAAAGAAGAAGACGAAGAAGAAGAAGAAAAATCGACAATCCATTGGGTCATGTGGTCTATAATTCGCCTTCCGTCTTTGCTCCCCATAACACTTCCTGACACATGCGTGGGTTTCCTCAATTATCACGTGTCCATGTCTTGTTTGTGAGGAAAATCCAAAGAATACCATGGTCAGACAGAAAAACCAATGACCAAGTACTACAGGAGACAAATGAAAATCGTAAATTGATTAGAGAAATTAGACGTAGACAGTCAACATTTTTTGGACATGTTATGAGAAGAAATGGATTGGAGAACTTAGTGACAACTGGCAAGATCGAAGGGAACAGACCAAGAGGAAGACCGAGAGGAAAATACCTGGATGGCTTGGCCACATGGCATGGACGAGACATGAACACTGAGCTGATCCACGACTCTGGTGATCGAGGGACATGGCGAGTCATGACCGCCCACGCTTTCCGGCATGACACATGATTGATTGATGTCTTGATTCGGACACAGCATGTGTAGATCTGACAATATTGTGTTTACAAATTTATCAACATTAAAATTATAATGGGAATAGAACTTTTTCATATAAGGGACATAACTGAAATACGACTTACCGCTTTAATATCAATATTTATAATTTTTGATGTAATAAAGCATAATTGCTGGGAAACTTTAAGAAACACACATTAGTACATGCAATACTGCAAGGTCCAGGCACCTATTATATTTTTATCACAATCTATTTATTCCATTGTAATTCATCATTATTTTATTGATAAAATTATAAAGCATTTTCTCTAATAGTAAATATCATACATGAATGTTATTTGGCATTTATTTGCAGTTGTATCTACAAAATTTACATTATTCTGTATTTTATGGCAGGCACATACACGTGTACCTTTTAACTTGAACTAAATTAGGAAAGCAATTGGCAAGGTTTAGTGAGTTAGTATTTAACCGCTAGGCTAACCGAGTGTCTTGTCTTAACCCAAGCATATAGTAAACAAAGAAATATTAGTAACTAAATACGATTCATTATAATCAGGAGCTAAACAGGAGCTAAACCACTTACTTCTTCTATACAGTGATGTGAGGAGAAGAGCGCAACCCTGATTACGTAGGGCCAAAGAAGAAAATGAATAAAGAGAGAGAGAGAGAGAGAGAGAGAGAGTGAGAGAGAGTGAGAGAGAGAGAGAGAGAGAGAGAGAGAGAGAGAGAGAGAAAGAGAGCCTCTCACCGCCCTCGGTTAACAAGAATAATAAAGAAATAAGTTAAGAATATTCAGGAACTGGGCCGACAGAGATTCCAGACAAAGAATTACTCCAGGGCTTGTTCTAACAACAATGATTGTATAATTAGAGTCTACCAACTAAACGACAAAGTAAATATAACACACGTATAATTTCGTTTATTAAACTTCTAAAGGCAACAATCATAAGCAGACATGTAGCATCAACAATATCTCCTAGAGGTTATACAGGAGTGTGCATAAATCCAATAACAAACAGAGCAGCCACCATACAGGCATAAGTTAAGAATGTAGAATTCAGCCAAGCTAAGCAACAGCAAAAATATAAGTACGCACATGCAAAACTAAAATGACAGTAAAACCAAGCGAAAAACTTGTAACTTGTAGGTTTGCGAAAAATTTATAGGTGATTTACATCATCATCTCTATGCTATTGAATGCTATTGAAGAAGAAAAAGCATTAGAAAAAGAAGAAGAAGAAGAAGAAGAAGAAGAAGAAGAAGAAGAAGAAGAAGAAGAAGAAGAAGAAGAAGAAGAAGAAGAAGAAGAAGAAGAAGAAGAAGAAGAAGAAGAAGAAGAAGAAGACGAAGAAGAAGAAAAAGAAGAAGAAGAAGAAGAAGAAGAAGAAGAAGAAGAAGAAGAAGAAGAAGAAGAAGAAGAAGAAGAAGAAGAAGAAGAAGAAGAAGAAGAAGAAGAAGAAGAAGAAGAAGAAGAAGAAGAAGAAGAAGAAGAAGAAGAAGAAGAAGAAGAAGAAGAAGAAGAATTAACACCTTGACAAACAAGTATAACTTCCCAAATTCTTTACCATCAAATCATACTACATGCGACCAATTCAGTAATTTTTTTTCTCAAACTGACATAGACCAGTTGAAGGTTTCAATACCAAATTCTCCTTGCAACTTATCTTTACTGTCATCGTTTTGCGAGAATAGATGCTCCCGAGATATTCTGTCCGACATACCGCTAATGACAATCACTGAAGTATTCACTTACCTCAGTAACCTAAAAAAAACACAACCTCATCTGGGTTAGATGGAATCAGCAATCGGATTCTCCATTGTGCTGCGTCAGTGATCTGTATATCACTAACCTATGTATATAATAAGTGTCTCACCAAAAGCCACTTTCCATCACCTCTCAAAATCACTAAAAATAGCTTAAATCTTGCTCATTGGACAATGGTCTCCCGAACAATCACAGACCCATCTCCTTACTATCATCACTATCTAAACCACTAGAACAACACATCCATAAAGTAGCATTACGGTATTTAGTTCGCAACAAGCTTATTGGTGACAGTCGATCGGGATTTTGACCAAAATATTCTTGCCAAACATGATAGAAATCTAGTACCAGAATATAAACAACTACAGTCTATGTGGAACTCTGTTTATTGATTACAGGAAAGCATCTGATATGATAGACCATTCTATTTTAATTAAAAATCTAGAGACAATGAAAACTGGCATTAATGTAGTCACTCTAATAACATCTTTTCTTTCAAACAGAAAGCAGGTAGTGTCACACATTAAATCTCTGTCTCAAACCATTACCTTCAATATTGGAGTACCGCAAGGCTCTATTCTTGGCCCTCTATTATTTGCCATATATATTAACGATCTACCTTTGCATCTTTCGTCGTCCTTTGATCTATTTGCAGACGTCTGTACAGTGTATACAAACGCTGAAAACTGTAATTTGCTGGAGTCGTCTTTGCAACAAGAATTTAATAATGTAGTTAGGTGGAGCTATGCAAACCATATGCAAATTAACATCACTAAAACAAAATCAATGTTATTAACAGCTATACAAAGACTTCAAACTCTAAATTCACACACATCACTTCAATTTCACATTGATAACATGCCAGTAGAAAGTGTAATTGAGCACCAAACATTAGGCCTAATCACTGATAGAAACCTAACATTTAATTCACACGTTCAGGCGCCCTTTAAACAAAAACCGAAAACAGTCTACCGACTCGACAAAATTAAACATGTCCTTGATGAAGACACAAGGTAAATATTCTATACTTCTCACATACAGACACATTTTGACTACTGCTCTACAATCTGGGACGGTTGTTCTAATTCAAGCACCAAGCGACTTTACTCACTCCAGAAACGGGCTATGAGTTTAATATATATAAAACATTTATCTGACAATCCTAGCCTGCATAAACGCCTTCAGTTACTACCACTCCGCAAACGCCTGCTTTTCAATAAGGCCAAACTAATTCACAAAATCCTACATCGGAATGCCCCAAATTACCTTTGGCCATTGTTATATACATAACATAAATTTATATAATATAACATAAATATAATGCTAGACACAGTAAACGATTAAATATATTACACATTCCGAAGCCTAGATTGACTTATACAAAACAAGCTTAACGTACTCTGCATCTCAGCTGTGGAACAATCTTCCACAAGAAATCAAAGCCATCACCAATCCCTACACAAATAATCGCAAATTATTCGAACACTATCTCAGTACGGATTACCATACCCCTTAATAATAGAAATAATAATAAAAACAAAACTCTAGTATAACAGCCAGTTGTTCCCTTTTGGTAGGCCAGTATATTCCACAAAGTTAATAACAAGTGTAACACCATTATCAAACATTACTTAGTCGTGTAGTATTGATGTTCGCATTTTACCCATGCCTTTATAATGCATATCTTTTATATTGTTGCTGTTCTCTAATAGCCTTGAATGATGTGTGAATGAAATATTGTATGAAAGAGAGTGATAGAAGGGCAGAATGTTAGACGGGCCTGCGTGCACAATTCTTAACCCTTTGAAAATAAAGTTTGTTCGTTCATTCGTTCGTTCGTTTCTATGCGACAGAAGTGGTGCTCGTTGTCCTTGGACCTGATTTGTCTTTCAACAACCTGTGTCGATTTCTCTATCTATTCTCCCATTTGAAGTGAAGAGTGAAGAACCTTAGATCTTTAATTCGCTGGGTTGTTTTATTTTCAAGTTCTTTATTGTTTTTGGACAACACAATGGGGAGTATATCCCAACATAAATACTTTATGACGAAAAAGGGCAATCTATACCAGGCCACAAAATGATGTTATACAGATGAAGAAATTGTTAATTTCAGTCAAACAGACAAAAATGCACCAACAATGGCAAAATTATAAATAATATAAAAACAGAGAAACTAAATGACAGTTATGACAGATGAAGAAATTGTTAATTTCAGTCAAACAGACAAAAATGCACCAACAATGGCAAAATTATAAATAATATAAAAGCAGAGAATAGGTTGCTGGGTCTGAAAACATCATTGGCAGAAGTAGAACAAGGGATATCTCATCTTATCTTGTTCCTCGTGTACCTTGCGGTGTCGAGGTGACGCCCCAAGAGAGTACCCGTTCATGGGCATCGTGTTTCGAGATTGCCATGGACTCTGGTATTCCCCCTGCCCATTCTTTACGTGGTCAGCTTCTTCTGCTTCCATTTGGTCTGTACACCAATGCTTGTTGTGGTATACTGTTCGTTGGTAATCTAGTTATATGGCCAAACCAATTAACTTGCTGTTTTCTGGCGAAATCTAGCACTGCTATAACCCCCATTTTAGTCCTAATGTCTTCATTTATGATTTTCTCTCTTCTTGATACATTGCGAATTCTCAGGAATCTTATTTCTGTTGTTGTGATTTTTCTTTTATCTTTTTCTGTCATTGTCCAAGTTTGGCATTGGTAACATCGAGTTGGTAGGAAGAGTGTGTTGTATAGTGCTTTCTTAGTAGTTATTCATACATGTTTGTTCTTTAGTATTGGTGCCATTAGTCCAATGAGTTGATTTGCCTTATTGCACCTATTTTCGATCTCGTCTTCTGATTTGCCATTTTATGATATTATACTTCCTAGGTACTTGAAGCTCCTTACTTGTTTCAAGGGATGTTCGTTTAGGTGAATCGCTGTGGCTTTTTCTTCTTTAGTTTTAGTCAATACCTCTGTTTTACTTAAGCTAATCTTCATGTTATGTTCCCTAAACATTTTGTGTTGTAGCGTGCTTTCTTGGTAACTATTGATACGTGTTTGTTCTTTAGTATTGATACCATTTGTCCAATGAGTTAGTTTGCCTCATTGCATCTATTTTCGATCACGTCTTCTGATTTGCCATTTGAAGATATTATATTTCCTAAGTACTTGAAGCTCTTTACTTGTTTCAGGGGGTGTCTTTGAGGTGAATCTTTGTAGTTTTTATCTTCTGTGGTTACAGTCAATACCTCTATTTTACTAATGCTAATTTTCATGTTATGTTCCTTACACGCTTCGTATTAGACTATTTATGTGGTCTTGTAATTCTGTTTCTGATTTTGCTATTAATGCTTGATCGTCCGCAAATTGGAGTTCTCTAACGGTGCAATTTGCAGTTGGTTCTTCTTCTGTGTTCTCTTTTTTATGTGGTGTCATTACGGTCTCCCTTTGGATGGTGTCTTTACATATGCTTCCTTTATAGGTTATGAACAAGAGCGGGGACACGACTCAATCTTGTCGTTCTCCGGATCTTATGGTGAAGGGTTCTGAGTATTCTCCATTTGTTCTTACCATGCATTCACTGTTGTTATATAAGCTCTACCCCCGGGAAGGTTAACTCGGTCAACGAATGCCCGCAGAAGTCGGATGTGTCTGCCTTACGGCGCAAGAACGCAGCTCTGCTGTAAACAGGCACAACGCAGTCACATCCGAAAAAATAAACCCGGATGAACGCAGAAGAAGAAGAAGTATAAGCTCTACAAACATTTCTTAGATGCGTACAAGGAATTTATTTGTTAAATACATTTAAATGCATGTCCTTTACAGGACGTTTCAGTCAACCCCACAACTTTGGGCTGATTGCTATTTACTGGGCAATTTTACTTTTAGTAGTTTGCCATCTGTGCTGTCTGAACGGCCGATGCTCACTCACATCATCAACCCTAACGCAAAGTGATCTGCTATCAATTGTGAAACATCATTCACTAACCTCCTAGGCCAGAGACGCCGGCGATATAAGAAAACGAAACATCAAATAATGATTGGCGCATATGTTTTTATGGTTAACACAGCGTTGACCGCCACATCCACTGTAGAGCATGCATTATTTTTTTTTTAATGTTGGTTAAAACATATAGGGAATGATAGAGAAACTGATATTTTTGTTTTTTGTTTTTACGTTCGATCGCTTTAAACTCAAACGAAGTCGATACGCTTGCTAGTACTTCTAGTTGACTTACTTTTTTTTTGCGCATGTGGATTAGTTTCCCCTATTACCAGTGTCACGCGCCATCAGGCGAACCCACTCCGACTTTTGAAGTATAGTGTGTATTTTTAATGACTGTGGTTTTTGAAAATATTGCCGTTCCAAGTTTTTTATTCACCCTCTGCGGAGTTCATGCAACATAAAAGGTAAATATAAAACTTGGAACGGCAAAATTATGAAAACACCCACAGTCATTAAAAATACACCCTGTACTTGTAGGAGGAGAAGTCAACATGTTAGTCCAACTGACCGGTGTATGGGTTGAACTCGCAACCTCGGCATCAGCACACCGGAAGTTAAAGATCGGGTGTTCTTATCCACTCTGCCGTATTGACCGCCAGAGAAACAGATAAAAACTACGGGACATAAACATGTAAAAGTGAGATCAGAAGGTAATAAACTACACTGACTGGCATAATAGTCCAAACTTAAAGATACAAACATTAAACAAAGTTTATTTTAAATGTGATAACAATCGACAACTCAAAGTCGCTCTGTTTCAAAAGAAAGGCTTTGAAAGTTTCAGGGCGGGATGGATGAAAGGAACTAGAAAAGCCATGTTAGAAGATTCAGAAAAGCACGTTAGAAGATATAGAAAAACCATGTTCTGAATATATAGAAAAGTCGATTTAGACTATGTAGAAAAAGAATGTGAGGATGTAGAAAAGACATGCTAAAGTATGTAGAAAAGCCATGTTAGGGGATGTAGAAAAGCCATGTTAGGAGATGTAAAAAAACCCATGTTAGGAGATGTATAAAAGCCATGTTAGGAGATGTAGAAAAGCCATGTCAGGAGATGTAGAAAAACTATGTTAGGAGATGTAGAAAAGCCATGTTAGGAGATGTATAAAAGCCATGTTAGGAGATGTAGAAAAGCCATGTTAGGAGATGTATAAAAGCCATGTTAGGAGATGTAGAAAGGCAATGTTAGGAGATGTATAAAAGCCATGTTAGGAGATGTATAAAAGCCATGTTAGGAGATGTATAAAAGCCATGTTAGGAGATGTAGAAAAGCCATGTTAGTAGATGTATAAAAGCCATGTTATGAGATGTATAAAAGCCATGTCAGGAGATGTATAAAACCCATGTTATGAGATGTAGAAAAGCCATATTAGGAGATGTATAAAAGCCATGTTAGGAGATGTATAAAAGCCATGTTAGGAGATGTAGAAAAGCCATGTTAGAAGATGTGGAAAAGTAATGGTAGAAGATATATTCTTCTTTTTCTTCTGCATTCACCCAGAGAGTTCATCCAACCGACACATCTGACTTCTGCGGGTGTAGAAAATATATACAAGATATGCTAGAATATGTATACGAGCCACCATAAGAGATATATTAAAGTCACGTTACACGATGTATAAAAGCCAGGTTAGAAGACATATAAAAAAGACGTAACGGTCGCCATGTCTGCTTGTCGCCGTCAGTCTGTCCTGTGAACACGTCATTAACCGATATATAGTTAGTTAGTTAGTTAGTTAGTCGAAAGATCATCCTCATTGCACATCGAACCATTCAGTCCATAAGTGCTCGGATCCCCTCCTCAGTAAATTCCGCAGCGTGTAGCGGCTAACGACACCAGTTCTGTGTTGGTTTATCAATCTTCTTTGGCTTCCTGCGTAGTGTTCTTGTTTGGCCACCCCTCTTTTAATTTGCTGTTCTCGCAGTCTGGCCATGGTTGTAGATTCGCAGTCATCACAGAAGTCTTACTTCTCGTAGAGCATTCAGAATGTCAGCCTGGTCCATGGTGCGTCCGCCCTTCACCGTAGCCTCACCTGCGAGCTTGTCAGCCCGCTCATTTCCTTGCACTCCCTCATGCCCTGGAACGAAGATGAAACTAATCTTTGCCAGCCGAGACGGCTCCAGAGGCAGCAACCATTCTGTTCGGATCGACCTCTCCTCTATCCTCTTGATCATGTTCATTGAGTCGCTAAGGAAACATGCCCTAGTGAATGTCTGTGTCTCGAGCCATGTTATTGCTTTACTTACTGCCATGACTTCTATAGTCAGGCTACTTGTGGTTTCAGTGAAAGCACCAGAGTCCTCCTTCACAATTCTCCCCCCGGCCCGAGCCGTAAAGACCCATGAGCTTCTCACATGTCGGACGACCGACCCATCTGTGTAGATGACAGCATCACCTTAATTTACTGCCGGCTAACCCGGTATTTTATCCCATCATTCATTCTCCTGTCTCGGAACCTGGTCCCAGACAGCCCTGTCATTCATCCCAGCCGCACATGGAGGTCAACCTTATTCTTGTAAATAAGATCACAGCTGTTATTTCTCCCAGTGATAGTTCGATTGTCACTTCTTTTCAAATGCACATTCTCGAGTGTTTAACGTCACATACTCATGTGTTTAACGTCACATACTCATGTGTTTAACGTCACATGTTCATGTGTTTAACGTCACATACTCATGTGTTTAACGTCACTTGTTCATGTGTTTAACGTCACATACTCATGTGTTTAATGTCACATACTCATGTGTTTAACGTCACATGTTCATGTGTTTAACGTCACATACTCATGTGTTTAACGTCACATGTTCATGTGTTTAACGTCACATACTCATGTGTTTAACGTCACATACTCATGTGTTTAACGTCACATACTCATGTGTTTAACGTCACAATATCATGTGTTGAACGTCCCTTTTCTCGTGTCCATTTCTTAAATGGATGTTAATTGAAAAAATACACAGAAGTTCAGAAAAATGTGTATGTTTTGTTTTATAGACTATAAGAAAGCTTTTGATAGAGTACAACACAAACGACGTATTACATGCCTTCAACATATAGGAGTAGACGGAAATGACATCAGACTTATTAGTAACTAATACTGGGAACAAATGGCGTCAATTAGTTGCGGAAATAATTATTCGTCGCCCATAGAGATAAAAAGAGGAGTATGGCAGGGATGTGTGTAGTCCCCAAGCTTCTTCAATCTATACACAGAAAGAATTTTTAACAAGTTGAAATGCCTGGACTCAACATCAATGGAAGAATCATAAACAATCTTAAATATGCTGACGATACTGTGTTACTAGGAGAAAGTGAGCAAGAGTTACAAAACCTAGTAGAACAGGTAAACAGGCACAGTGCAGAATGTGGCTTTGATATTAACATCCAAAAAACAAAAACTATGATAATTAGCAGCGAAAATGAAAGGTCATCAATGAACATCACAATAAACTGGGAGATATTAGAAGTTTACACAAGTTTCTCTTATCTTGGACATGTAATAACAGATGCTGGCAGAAGTGAAATAGAAATCAAAAAGAGAATAGGAATGGCTAAAAATGCTTTCAGCAGCATGAAATCAGTATTAACATCTAGAGAGATTAATAGCTCATTAAAAATGAGAATTGTCAAATGTTACGTATATTCAACGCTACTGTACGACGCGGAAGCCTGGACAATAAACAAACAATTAGAAAGTCGCATAGACGCCCTGGAGATATGGATATGGATGGAGAAGAATATGTCATATTTCTTGGTAACAAAAACATTCAAATGCAGCGGTTCTAGAAAAATTGGAAATGAAAAGAGGGTTGATAAAAGAAATAAAAAAAAAGAGACAAGTGTAATATTTTGACCACGTTAAAAGACATAACACACTTATAAAAACGAAGCTGGATGGCAAGGCTGAGGGCAAGCGAGCACGAGGTAGTCAACGATACAAGTGGGAAGATAACATCAAGCCATCGAAGAACATCAGCCTGACAGAATGTATAGTCGGGGCGAGAGACAGACAGTGTTGAAGATCCATTGCAGCCAACCTTCATTGTGGAGACGGTACCTGATTGATTGATTAGACGGACCACCATAACCACTCTGTTTTCTGTCGTAAAGCCTTTTACCCTGTGCATAGAGTGAAGCTTTTACTGCTGGTACAGCGTGACTTTGTGCTCTTTGCACGTTATTTATTTAAATGTGCGGCGCTGTTTCTGTACGTTCACCACGGTGAAATCACATATGAAAAGGAAATTTACGTTTCTGATTGTGATTCTGCCGGTCTCTCTGGCCGAGGAGTTACAATATGTTCTCTGTAATCCCGTTTATCTACGCAGGCTCTCGCAGCGCGCGAGAACTGGTTGCGGTTCTACCCGCGATCGTGACTTCCGGGATAATGAGCCGGCTGCTCAGAAAGCAATGGCAAACTACTGCGCGTAATCTTGCCAAAGAGATCAACAATCAGCTGAAAGATGCTGATGATGACAGCGATGTCCTGTAAAGGATATGCAAATATTTTTTTAAATTGTGATTCTAGTGACATTGTGGGCCTTCTACAGGCCGGACAAAATTAAATCTTATTCAGGAATTAGGTAACTTACTATAAAAGCATATAATATTTAATTTAATATCGAGAAGAAATGGCAAAATGGGTTATAAAATTCTCAAGCTTATGAAATAAAGCCATCAAGTTTACACAAACTTTGAAAATTACTTAAAATTGGTATCCCATCGGTATGCAGCATATAACTGTCGCTAATTTCTATGAACACTTTATAAAAGATTTAGATAAATACTATACTTATTTAAATCACAGAATACATTTATGCGTCCCTTAGTAATGTCCCTTGATATATCTGATATGTTGTTATGTTTCTGTCCACTATTTTATTTACACGTGTTCCTACCTCGGCATCAACACACCGGAAGTTCAAGAGTGAAAGCTTGTATCCATTCGGCCATGTTGACCCCCAAAAGTAGCCTTCAATTGGAAGAACATCAGTCTGACAGAATGTACAGTTAGAGTGAGGGACAGACAGTGTTGGAGATCCATTGCAGCCAACCTTTATTGTGGAGACGGCATCTGATTAGTTGATTTATTTCTTCTACCTACATCTCTATGGATTCTCCATGGCGAAGTGGTTACGCAGTCTGCCTCACGCTCCGAAGGTTGTGGGTTCGATTCCGTCCTTCGTCGTTTAGTTCACGTGTCCAGTTTTCTCGGAGATTCCCGCTGGAACTAAAGAGTCCGTGTTTTGTGTGACGCTTTCTTCAGGATGCTCCTGTGGGAAAAAGACCTAACCATGTGGGATAAAACTCGGTGCAATGTAGTCGACGCTTAATATGGCCAAAATATTTCAGTTTCAGAATCATTGCTTAAATAATAAGTCACTTTCGTGGAATTTAAGAGAGGTCTGGAATGCTGCATAGAACATGATTCACTGTATGTCAGTGAATCGTGGAATGTACATGAACAAATTAGGAAGACCTTCGAAACAACAGTGACGTGTCCTTTAAGTTTTAAATACTTTACCTGAGTTTAGTTGAGTTGATATGGGCTAAGAACTGACTGACATCACATCTCTCAGGACATTCCCATACGAGCTCCGTCCCCTCGTTAAACAGCCAGCGAAGAGTCAGACTACTAATCATTCTCGCTATCTAATTGAAAGTTCTCCTGGTCTTCCCTCTCATTTTTGAGATTCTACCAGAATCACTGCTAATCACCCGAAATCACATCCTTTCCACATACAGGTTCTCAATCTGTTCCCCCGCCTTCTCCACCTGGTCCCACAGGCGCACGACCACCCCCGCCCCCCTTATCCGTAGGTAATCTACCCCACCAAGAGGTGCATTCCCTGCCAGCCTATCAGCCTGTTCATTCCCCAATACTTTAATTACTTGAATACTTAAAGCCTTAGTTAACACTTCGCGCCTTAAAGCAGGCATGAGGATTATTTTGTTTTGTCAAGGCCATTTGGATATTTATAACATCATTCATGAGCCATACGACATTATCAACTCAAACATGAGCCTGCTACATTTGTTCAAATATTTAATTAACTCACACCTAATGTGATGGCTGGAACTGCTTCTCTTTGGTGAGGCGTATGATATTACCTGGTGTTGATAATGTTGCTAGTAGATTTATTGATGATTTTTTATAAAGCTCCTAGATTTTTTGAACTGCGTGTCCCGCCTGCTGTTGCCTTGGCAGGGCTAGACCGAATGATATCGCGGCCCTTATACGACTCGCGGGCCGTTCATTCCTCATTCTTCCCTAGAGGCAGCACTTACCGTGGTTCTACCTTCTAAGACTGTTTCAGTTCTTCAGCTGTGTCCGTTCTCCATTTCAGCTGTGTCCGTTCTCCATTTCAGCTGTGTCCGTTCTCCATTTCAGCCGTGTCATTTCTCCATTTCAGCTGTGTCCGTTCTCCATTTCAGCTGTGTCCGTTCTCCATTTCAGCCGTGTCATTTCCCCATTTCAGCTGTGTCCGTTCTCCATTTCAGCTGTGTCCGTTCTCCATTTCAACTGTGTCCGTTCTCCATTTCAGCTGTGTCCGTTCTCCATTTCAGCTGTGTCCTTTCTCCATTTCAGCTGTGTCCTTTCTCCATTTCAGCTGTGTCCGTTCTCCATTTCAGCTGTGTCCGTTCTCCATTTCAACTGTGTCCGTTCTCCATTTCAGCTGTGTCCGTTCTCCATTTCAGCTGTGTCCGTTCTCCGTTTCAGCCGTGTCATTTCTCCATTTCAGCTGTGTCCGTTCTCCATTTCAGCTGTGTCCGTTCTCCATTTCAGCTGTGTCCGTTCTCCATTTCAGCTGTGTCCTTTCTCCATTTCAGCTGTGTCCGTTGGAGTCAGTTGTGCAACGTTGGTGGCCATTTCCATTGAGAGGGTCTACGCCATCTGCCAGCCATTGAAGTCCCGCAGGTGGCAGACACTGCGCCACTCCTACAAAGTGATCCTGGCCATCTGGCTGACGTCTGCTACCTTGATGGTGCCCATTGCAGTGTTCAACAAGCTGCTAGTGCTAAACAATGGTGCCTTTGATTGCAGGTGAGCTGACAGATCACTTAAATGCGTCTTAACAGGTGTGCTTTTCTTTTTTGTGGATCTGCAAAATTTAGTTCATTCATTCATTCATTCATTCATTCATTCATTCATTCATTCATTCATTCATTCATTCATTCATCCATACAGTAGCGTGTCCTTTGCAAAACCTCGCTCCTATAACAACCTTCCGGAAAACTTCTCGGTCATAAGCAAGATGTCCCGCAACATTTAGTAGTTGCAGTTATTGTACATAGTGAACAACAAATGTTAGAATTATATTTTAAGAAGACACAGATTATGGTCGTCACTAGGAAGAAAGAAATACCACAATGTAATATAAGGATACATGGGAACAATCTTAAACAAGTGAATCTCCAAGAATAGATTGGAACAAGAATTGGCAATGCGAAGAAGGTAGCCTTTTGCAAGATGGAAAACATACTGTCGTAAGTAATTCTTTATTACTTTTAGTGTCATCCCTGGAGTGAGGGGAATCAACACCCACAATTTTATTAACCCAATATTATTGTCCTAGAGAAACCACCAGAATCCGTCCACAAAACTCCCTCAGTCTGAAGACACCTCTTTCTTACACTCACTCACCCCTGGATCATGCCCCCTTTCATTCTTCCCCAACACAACATACTCAACAACTCTAGCTTTAACAAATAAATACAACCATTAATTTATTAAAACAAAGAGTATGTGTGTGAGAAGTGTGTGTGTAATGTGTAGAATGTGTGTCGAATATTCTAAGGTGAATGTAGAATTAGACCAGTGAATCAGGCGCAAAGTCTGTTACATCCCTGTGCTGAGCACACAACAACACCATGTATTCCGGACAGTGAACCTCACCCAGAAGATGTTTCTCCGTCCACGTGACGACTTTCTCCGATAACGCTCGAACAAACAGGATGCTGGTCATCAGTTAGACACTATTCGATCTTGGTCTTCACTCTAACAAACACGGTGAAGTTACTATGTTTAATAATGTTTGTTGAACAGAGAATCTTGCAATTAACTGAAATGTCGCTTGGAAAAATCTACTGTTCACAAGTCTCTGAATATAAGATTTTCCCCCTCTTTAACAAACAACCTACTAATGTTTCTAGGTAGATGTATGTATGTATATATATATATATATATATATATATATATATATATATATATATATATATATATATATATATATATATATATATATATATATATATATGTATATATATATGTGTGTGTGTATGTGTGTGTGTGTGTGTGTGTGTGTGTGTGTGTGTGTGTGTGTGTGTGAGTCCTTGGTATATGAGTTATGAATCTTCGGTGATTAAGCTTATCACTCAGTAAACACAACACTGATGTTCATCAAGTCCGGCTCAGCAGAAGCCAGGTTTCTGCAGACAAAATAGGCTCTGAACCCCATGTAAAAGCCTCTCAGTAACCTCTGTCTTCATTCCGTGAGCCATCATTGTATAAGACTTTGAACTGCTTCTTCGTAATAAATCATTTCACACTCAAGTGGAACCTGTTGAGTAGAGAACATCATGGTGAGAGCAACTCAATCCTGACCGTAATTAGGTGAGTGCAGGCCAATAGCAGCACTCAGATCTATAACAGAGATCTGATCTCTGTCATACGGCCAAATAGCTCATCACATTGGTCTTAGACATGGCAACACCAGGAAAGAATAAAGGAACGGGTAGAAACCCAGCAGATGTCCTACTGGAAGATCCTACCTTTTCACATTAACTCCATCCCTCCCAACCATCCTCAATCTCTCTAATTATTATCCCACTACATTGTCCTTAACTCCCTGAGTTAAATGATATATTACACAAACCAGTTAAAGCTACACAATAAGTTACTAGTGCCGACGCTCCTATAATACTTTCTAGCACCGCACTTATAGAACATTCTATCACCGCACCTATAATACATTGTATCACCACACCTATAATACATTATATCACCGCCCAGTTCTGTACTATATTCCTAATCATACTCTAAGTTAGATATGATTAATAGAATACCATATGCCTATTCCGGTTGATAATTGAGACTATGCTATCACAGACTGGATCTATGTCCGCCGATACATTATCAACACTTTGACACTATAGTCTCTTTCAATTAACACAACTCGGAAAACTGCGCCGATCCTTAACACTTCCGAATTTTTGGCCAACTCACTCCAACTTGTTTACCGCAACGAGTTTTATATCGGTGCTTGAGAGACGTCACCAAATTGTCTAGACGCAGAGGCGTAGATAAGTTGTTTTTCTGGCTGGTGTCCCCTTTAATCTGGGAAATTTTCTCCTGTCTGTGATCTAGAGGACCTTATCCACATCACAAGACTCCATCCGACTTCTGGCCAGACATTCCGTCTATCACTTCAAAAGGCTGACTCCCGCCTTGTAGACGGATGGCGCCATTGTTCGTCTCGAGCAATATCTTGTTAACAAACTGCCGACCGAGGTTATACATTTTGACGCGACTTATTTTGTTCCTCAGTCTATACAACATCAAAGGTTTGCTGGTGTTTGTGCAGACGAATGTCTCTTTTTTTCATCGATCGAACTATCAAGTTTATTTTTCGTGACATAGGCCCCCTCCTAAGAGAGTAGTCCGCAACAACTCTTTCTTCTTGGAGGTTCGATCCAGATGATCTATTCCTCTTCTTCAGGAGCTGGATGTCTAGACAGTAAATCAGCTCCAACATTTTCCTTCCCAGGTATATATTCCACTGTAAAGTGGTATGGCTGAAGTAGCAACGACCACCGCATAAAACGGGCGTTGAGCTTCTGAGAAGTGGCTAGGAACATCAAGGGTTGATGATCCGACTGAACTCGAAACTGAACTCCATACAAATAGGGCTGGAATTTTTGAACGGCCCATACGAGAGATAAACACTCTCTCTCGACGGTCGAATAATTCCTTTCAGCCGGGAGAAGTTTCTTGCTTGCGTATGCCACTGGTTTCAAAACCGAAGCATCGTCTTTTCCTTCCTGTAACAAAGCTGCCCCAATTCCAATCCCACTTGCATCCGTTCTCAACACAAATGGTTTGGAAAGGTCCGGGAGCTGTAACACAGGTTTGCTGACCAAGGCCACCTTCTACTGAATGTAGGCACTCTCACATTCTGGTGTCCAAACGATTTGGTCCGGGAATCCCTTTTTCAAGGTTTCCGTAAATGGAGCTCCCAGTTCAGTGAAATGTGGGATAAAATTGTGGTATAATAAACACAACGAGAGAAAAAATCGCACATCTTTCTTCGTTTTTGGCCTTGGAGCCCTTCTGATTTTCTCTAGGTTCTTTTCCTCTGGGACAATGTGTCCTGGAGTGATGGTGTGACCTAGAAATTCCAGAGTCTGGTAACCAATCATGCACTTGCTTGGGCGAGCGGTAAGCCCTGCTTCCTTGAGCCTATTGAAAACTCTTTCTAATGATTGTAAATGGTCATCCAAACTGTCACTGGAAATCAGAATATCATCCATGAATGAGATGATGGACGGATCCTGTAAGGGATCTGGTAAAGTCCTCATCATGCGAGTAAACACACTAGGTGCATTGCTGAGTCCAAAGGGCATGACCTTAAATTCGTAATGTCCACTGGGGGTACTGAAAGCCAGTAAGGGTCGAACCTCTGGTTTGACCGGAATCTGATAATACCCGCGACTCAGATCCACCTTTGAGAAATACCTTGCCTTATGGAGCCTTGCAAATAACTGAGTTGGATTCGGCTAAGGTTCCACCTGAAATTGTGTATGACTGTTCAGAAGTCGGTAGTCTATACACAACCGGTGTTCTCCACTTGGTTTTCGTAACAAAACTACCCCCGCATTGTATGGGGATGTGGTTGGTGCAATCACGTCCTCCTCCAAAAGTTTCTGTATTTCCTCCTCCAGGGCTTTTTCTTTAGAGAATGGCACTGGGTAAACCTTTGGTGAACAGGCTCTTGGGTGGTAAAAGTCATCTCGAACTCCACCAACCTCGTTCGTCCTGGTTTATCAGTCAGTATCTCCTTATGAGACTCGAGAACCTGGGTTATCTTTTCCCTCTCCTGGGAAGTCAGATCAGGGTTCATTTGCACATCCCTATAGGTTTCCTGGTGTACCAAGGGATATTCCCTGCCCTCGTTGGTTCCCACTTCAGTCTCCACTGCAACTGCCATTGCCATGAGGTGAGCTGCTTTATCTCCGGATCTCTCCTCGTATTTCCGCAAGAGATTGATATGGACAATCTTCGACTTTCCCCGGATCCGGATCTGATAGTTGGTCCTGGATATCACCCTTTCCACGGGAAATGGTCCTTGCCAACCTATCTCCAGTTTGTTGTTTCCCGTTGGGAGTAGGAACAAGACTTTGTCTCCCACCTCTAGAGATCTGTCTTTAGACCTCGGTTATAGTAAGCCGCATGTCTTTTTCTGGCTTTTTTTCCAAGTTTTGTTTTGCCAGAGTCCATCCCTTGTGAAGTTTTTCTTTCAGTTCCTCCACATATTTGTAAGAAGAGATCACTTCTTCTGACGTCCCCTCTTCAGTCCAACTTCTCAACATGGCTTCCAACGGTCCTTTGATTGGAAGACCAAACAGCAAAGTAGCGGGTGGTAGTCGTGTTGAGCCATGAGGTACTTCCCGATAAGCAAAAAGCGCTGCTGGGATATATTCATCCCACCTATCAGGTTTTTCCTGTGCCAGTTTCCTGAGCATTGTCATCAACGTGCCGTTGAAACGCTCTACTTGTCCATTGGCTTGAGGGTGGTAAGGGCTGGTATGGATATGGTTAGAGTGGAACACCCTAAATACCTCCTCCATTAAGTTTCCACAAAACTGGGACCCATTGTCCGTAAGTATTTGTTCAGGAAAACATAATCTTGTAAAGGCCTCCATCAGTGCGTCAGCCACTCTTTTCGAGTCAATTGTGGTCAACGGTATGGCTTCATCCCACATTGTACAGCAATCCACCATGGTGAGTATGTACATGTCCCTCTTCCTAGTCCTAGGAAGTGGACCCACAGTATCGATGGCTTCCCTCTCGAAAGGAGAGTTCATGATGGGCATTTCACCCAAGACCACCGGTGCTGTCCAGTGTTTCGGTGCCACCCTCTGGCACTCAGGGCATGACTTCACATACCGAAGCACATCACCTGTAATTCCCGGCCAATAGTAATGGCAGGAAATCCGCTGCATCGTGGCGGCAATACCTATATGCCCACTGAATGAGATGGTATGCCCCATATGAAGAATCTGGGAACGATGGGCCTTCGGGACCACCAGCTGACCGTGTAGGTTGTCTCCCCTTCCGGCTCTCCTGTAGAGTATCCTATTCTTCATATAGTACTACCCCCGTTTGGGTGGATCAGCACTTTTCTGCAGCTTTTTGTAGCAAGGATGTAGAGTAGCATCCTCACTCTGGGCAGTTCGCAACTCCCCTGGCAGTGGGTTATTCACATTTGCTTCTGCCTCATCCGTTCTCGTCTGAGAGCGAGTCTGTATTGCTCCCATATGGATTGGCTCTCTGGGCATTCCCAGAAAGACATACCGGCAACCGAGGATTACGGGAAAAATGGGATCGGTCAACACCGCGGCCTTGATGGTGCCGGTGACATATCTTGACCGAATCTCCACTCTGGCAATGGGCAATTTTATGGCTACAGCACTTTTCTGTGCAGGCTGTATCTCCATGGTCTCACCTGTGAATTGTTCTGGATGTACCAGATCCGCAGAAATCACGGCCTCCCCGTCCAGTCGTACAAACACTCCACTTGACGACCGTTAACTTCTACCAATTCCACTACAGGTGGTTTATCCTGGTCTGGAGTCTCTTCCTCGGCCTCGACCTGTTCGGTGGGCTCCACCTTAGGTTTCCCGGGGCACACGACGAATTGAGAGTCTCCTGACTTTCCCCTGCAGTCAATAGCATTGTGCGTATTCGCCCTGCAGTGTTTGCACCATTTCCCTATCCTAGATTTTCTAGTGCCGGACTTTAGTGAGCTCTCCTGGTGGCGAGCTTCCTTGTCGACCTTGGCATTTTCAGTGACCACCTGCGTTGAAGTCACTTGACATGCCGCGAAGTGAGAGTTCTTAGCCTTCGATTTGCATTCCTTCGTATTGTGAGAAGGTGACTTACAAATCGAACACCACTTCTCCGACCATGGTCGTTTTTGTGTAGAGCTCGAAGTGCTCTTGCTTCCCTCCACCGTCTTCTCCAAACTCTCCTCTGAAGTTTTAACATATGGTTCCACCTTCTTAGTTCCTGTGCTCTTGGCTTTCTTCAGGTTATGTTTTTCCTGACTTTTGGTGTTTGTAGAAAGTTTTCTGCTGCCTCCCCATGTACCTCGACGAACCGTTCTGCCAATTTCGTCACCCTGTCGATTTGTTCCGACCCTTGTTCTCCCAAGAATGTCCCGAGAGGTTTCGACATTTCCTTTTGCATCTGGTCGACTACCATAAGCTCTTCCAGACTCTCATAATCATGCGCGAACCGAGCCAAATCCATCCACTTATGGAGATAGGCTTTCAGACGCAGACTATAGGCGGCAAACAACTCCCCCGGTTCTCGGTTCGCTCCTCGAAATTTTTTCCGGTAGGTATGTGACGTAACCTCGAATCGTTTCAGCAGAGCCGTCTTCAACTCGTCATAATTGGTCTCGTGACCTGAATAAACCTCGTAACCGGTCCCGCGTAATCCCTGGGATAGCTTGAGATTCCATTTATCACGTTCCAGACCCATTGCTACCGACATAGCCTGGAAGCGTTGAAGGTACTGGTCAATCTTCTCCTTGTCCTCTTCGTAGATTGCTAGAGGGAACTTCATAGCATGGTAGCTATGTCCACCTACTGGTGTTGAGCCAGGGAGAGAGGAACCGCAAACTGCTCCCTCAGTTTGCCCACTAGATTGCCTCTTAAGCTCGAGTTCCCTCATCCGGTACTCGTGCTCCCTTTTCTGAGCTTCTTGTTAAACTTCCAATTTCTTAGCTGCTTGATCAGCTTCAAGTTTCTTAGCTGCCTGCTCAGCTTCAAGTTGCCTAGCAGCTTGCTCAACTTCAAGTTTCTTAACTGCCTGCTTAGCTTCCAGTTTCTTGGCAGCCTGCTCCAACTCCATTTTTCTCAATTCCATCTCGGCCTTCATATTTTCCCTTTCTGCTTGGCGAAAATCTTTCTCCACCTCCTGTATGTAATCTGTTAGTGCAGACACCGACAATCCCATTGCTTCACTCGTTGCCTTTAGTTCTGCCAGATCTAACTAAGGAGTGGTCATTTTCCCGAGAAGTAAGATAGCAGATAGAGTGTAGATTAACTCCTAGATAAATATATAGATAATGAACAATTAAGTTAATCTATATATTTACGACCACAACACAACACAATCACTTAGTGACAAAAGCAGAATCAGGACCACATACTTATGCAGACGTGTGAGGAGTGAACAGGTAAGATATGTGTCTTAACCCCTATCCACATTCACTCTAGCTGGATTCTCTCTCTAACAATATCTCCGTCCTCTAACTAAAGATCCCGTGTCAAAAGACCCCGTTGTCAGAAGATCCCGCTGTCAGAAGATCCCGTTTACGAGAGGTCCCGCTGCCCAAAGATCCCAGCCGAGCCCACAATAATTGTCGTAAGTAATTCTTTATTACTTTTAGTGTCGTCCCGCCTTGTAGACGGATGGCGCCATTGTTCGTCTCGAGCAACAACTTGTTAACAAAATGGCGACCGGGGTTAGACATTTTGACGCGACTTATTTTGTTCCTCAGTCTATACAACATGAAAGGGTTTGCCGGTGTTTGTGCAGACGAATGTCTCTATTTTTCATCGATCGAACTATCAAGTTTATTTTTCGTGACACATACTGACAAATAAAAGATGTCTATTGAAACGAGAAAAAGAGTGTTAAATTCCTACATAGTACGTATACTTTTGCATGGATGTGAAACTTGGTCAATGAGCAGACAAGCTGAGAAACCAACGAGCAAGTCCTACAGCATACATGTGAAAACAGTAAATTTATTAGAGAAATTAGACGTAGATTGTCAATATTTTTGGGCACTTTATGAGAAGAAATAAACTGCAGACCTTGGTGACATCTAGAAAGACTTATGGCAAAAGAACAAGGGAAAGGCAGAGAGATAAATATCCACGTGGCTACATGACATAATCGAGACAAAAACAGAGAGCTGATCCACTACTCGGGTGATCGTTTCAGATGACGAAAAATGGCCGCTCAGGCACATGATGATGATGTTCGTCTTGTACTGCCAACAATCGTAGAAATCTCAACAAGTTCCGGTAGTGTACGACTTCAACATTCAGACAGATAAGGTTATAAAATATCACTGAATAGAGAAAAGAAGATGGTAATCTGCTTGGTTGATTGATTGAATGGCAGATTCGTTGGTTTGTTGGTGGTTTGGTTGGTTGGTTGGTTGTTTAACTCATTCATTCATTCATTTAGTCACTCATTTATTCATGCATTTATAATCAGAAAAAGTGAATGGCACCTTGCCTTCTTTACAGACGAAAGTATGTGGATTGGAATTTGGCCGGAATTGCATGGCACAATGCCTGGGCGTGGATTCAGAGACATGTGTTGCCCATGCAACATGATCCCTCTCTCGGCCTTCCCTTGTTTTCTTCAGAGGAAAGGATAATCAGTGCGTCTGGACAAGGTAGGCTGCAGATGCTGGCGGATCAGCATCAAACCTCCAAGAGCAGGAGTTGATTAGCGGCCAGGCCCTCACATCCGAGGGATTTGACGTAGAGATGTTCAGCCATATCCTTCAGCTGAGAGCCTTACACCAAGTGCCTGGGCCGATATGAGCGTGTACATCTACCACCGTAAGTGTCTGGACCCATAAAAGCGTGTACTACCGTCAGACTCCCCGCCTGACACTGCGGATCCGGCGACTAGCGAGAATCGGCCCGCCGGAGATGTAACACGACTGTTGCGACCAAATCTTCCAGAGCGAGGGGTTTCCTCCCTTCTCTCCGGTATAGAAACGATAAAAGTAGTGGTATTTAAATTTCGCTTGCACTCCCACCTATGCTACACCCTTCATGTGTCTTCACAAAGCCGGACTAGAGTCAAGCTCAACAGTCTTCTTTCCCCGCTGATTCTACCAAGCCCGTTCCCTTGGCTGTGGTTTCGCTAGATAGTAGATAGTGAAGTACTGGTACGTTTACCGGGCTCTCGCTTAAACCTCCTCTCCGCTGATAGCGGTGTAGTGGGTCCATTTCACACACCGGTCAGCAGTTGGACGTCTCGTTCACAGAGCAATGGCAAGCTGTTTGCTGAAGGCCGAAAGTCTCATATGCCAGACTCTCCTTTTTCAAGACTCGTCCATTAGCCTTTGCAATAAAACCCTAACCACTAAGTCTGTTTCTCACCACTGACCCATCGGTGTAGACGACTATGTCACCTTGGTGTGTGTAGCTCTGGATCAGCTGTTGTACTTCAAATTCAGTGAGGCTCGCTGACCATTCTCTGCACTCACGACCCAGTGTTATTATTACATTGTGCCAGTCCGTCATGTCTTCCGGAACTTCGACCCACTCTCTTTCACGATTGATGGTCTCTAGATCTCACACCTGACGTAAATAAATTTCTGCCTGTGCCATCCAGGACATGCCACGTCTTAGTCTATGACCCATATCCGTTGCTGCATGTAGCGGATGATCCCTGTCTGCGGCAACTCTCAGGTACCATTTGGCCTGAAGGACCCTATGCCTGTCATAGTCTTGCTCGTATCTAGGTAACTAAACTTGGGTTCATACAGGCAACAATAAATCTGTTCGCTATGAGATCGAATATTTATTGTGTATACATATACAGTATGCGTTGGCGCATATTACATATCACAGCTGGTTAACATCAAACACATAGTTATCATTCAACAGTCTAGCAAACTATCTAGCGTATGTCTATATATCTATTGATATCTATAGAGTCCCTCAAAGGCAGGCCCTGTTGCCTCTCTCAAGTCCGTCTGTCCTCTGCCGGTCCACACGTGTCCCATTCCGACACGGGTGGTAACTCTGTCCGAGTTCCTCGTGGACCCCGCAATAGGCGGGCCACATCAGTGTCCACGGAACCCTGGACTCATTGACCAGTCCTTCTAGAAGGCTCTAGATTACTCGGGCTCTGAGTGACTCGTTTCTCTCCCTTGGGCTGGAGTTGTAGCCCTCTCATAATATATCTAACGGTGAGGCGGTGACAGGATTCCCCCCTCCCCCCTAACATGGCTTGTTATTGTGTAATTAGATCTATCCTAATTCTGTCACCGAATCACATAAAGTTGGTGTTTGTAGATTGGTGGACAGTAACCTGGTAACCTACATACTGGCATTAAAACTCATGTATTCTCCCATACACCATTTCTCTGATTTGGTAAAGAGATCACCCTGTCTCCTGTGTCCTTAACAATGCTTATCAGACCGAAGTTAAGTGACGTTTAAGTAGTTGTATTCCGCCCTTCTCAATAGTACCCAACTGGTACCCAGACAATTAACCTCTGTTAAGAGAGTTAACAAGACCGAAGTCCTGGCTAATTAAGTACACCTTCAAATCTTGATTTGTGTGTGCATTTCAATACACTTTTACTCTCGTATGTTATCTAATGCAAAATATGTAGTTACCTTGTTATTTTATCCCCCTCATACTACAAGTGTCCCTGTTGGCTTGTTAGTGTGCTTGACTAATAAGTTGATGTTTCTAATAAAGTGACTGTATTTTAACTTGATAGTGTTGAGTTTTAAGGTTTGTGTACTGTGTGTGCTGAATGTGTGGCGTATTTCCAAGCGTCACGAGTTGGGATAACCTCAATCATGAACTACTGCACTGTGTGCAATACATGATCAGGCATTCCAAGTAGTGGTGCTTAGATGTATCCTAACTGCTAAACTAAGTATATTAACTCACTATTACACTAAGTACTACACATGTATTCACAAATTAGACAAGTCATGCAATTTACATGAAAGACGCAGACAAATTAAAATAAATACGGTTTGCGTACAATTTGTCCGCGAAGTGTATCGTTCTCTCATTTAATCCATTCACACAGTCATTCACTCACCTTTCATTCAAAATAGTATTTGGTTAAAATATATAATTAAAGATGAGGTAAGTGTTATTGCCCTTAGAAAAAATGGGCTAGGCGATATTTGCCCTTTAAGAAAATACGTACTACTTGTACGATGACTCAAAAATGGGTTATAATTTAAATAGAGACAATTGTATAGGACGGTTCTTTAGCCTAGGAATGGTACCGCCTGTAATATTAATGTCGAATATGTACAAATTACAGGTTAATACAATTTATATACATCAATAATGGACATATAATACATATTTAATCCTAAACTAATTAATTAATTAAATCCAACGATGATGTGCGCGTTGTCCTCTTGTTGCTAGCGTGTTATGCCATGAATGTTAAAGCTAGTATGGCTGTCTCTTGAGTGTTGTAGTCGATGTCGTTCTGTTTCGGCTGTTTGTAAAGTTACGTAGTAACAGCAAGTATGGAATGTTCTTAATGTCCCATATAACGAGTTCTTACAGAATTCGGAGTTAGTTCGCTGGTTGATCTTATTGGTTGACACAAACACAGTTACTGTTTCTTGCTGGAATCGTTCTAGCGCTTAGGCACTTGATGGTATAGTTCTCAAAGTAACGTATCATGTTCTTGGGTGTCGTAATTAAACTAATCACTGAGAGTACTCTAGCAGGTGTAGAGTTACACTGTCATATGCAACCGACTAAAAGTATCACAGTTTATAGTATGGCTAGTGGTCGATGTGATCAGAGTCATTCTACTGGCGCATTTATTTGCCGTGATAAAAGGTCAGCCATAATGTTGTCGGTGCCTCTGATATGGCGGATTTCGAAGTCGAAATCTTGAAGTAGAAGACACCATCTTTGTAGCCGATGGTTTTTAGGCGACCCCTGGTTAAGGACCAATAATGGCGAACTGTCAGTGAGGACCACAAAGTGACTCCCCAAGAGGAACTTAGATAATCTCAATATACAGAACAATAGGCTCAAACACTCTAAATCAACTGTGGCATATCGAGTCTCAGCCTTCTTTAGTTTGCGGCTCACATAGAGAATTGGGTGTCTTATGCCATCCACTTCCTGCATCAAGCATCCTCCTATTGAGATAGCGCTCGCATCTGTGGTCAAAATAAAGGGTAAATTTATGTTGGGTAATCGTAAGACTGGTGGATTAGAAAAAATATGTTTCAATCTACACATTGCATCATCTAAGCTGGTACTTTTACAAATTTTTGATGGATGATTTTTAGTTAACATATCGGAGAAGACTGAGGTGAGTTCTGCCCAATGTGGAATGAATTTAGAGTAATAGTTAATAAGGCCTAGTAAACTTCTAATCTGTTTCTTGGTGGTAGGCACTTCTAGATTAAGGATCTTAGAAACAATTTTATCATCGCGTCCAGGTTTGTTAGAAAAGATAGATTTATACTCGTCAAGGATAGTCAAAATGTCTTGTCGCTGTTGTTGTGTCAAAGTGTCAGAGATATGTATGTCATTTATACTTCCGTCATTAGTCATGATTGGTACAGGGATTTCAGTGTTGTCCACGTCTGTCTGATTTATCACAGATGCTACTGTTTGTAAATTGTCTTCAATGTCATTGTCGTCGTCGTTGAGATCAATCGTTGTCAATATGTCGTCAAATTTGTCGTCGCTGTCGATATCACAGATTGTCGGTAATGTACATATGTCTTCGTCGTTTTCGTCGTCGTAAGAGTGTGTCGTTAACGATGCTTCGTTTGTCGAGGTGTAATTTCGTTGGGAAATTGTCGTTTCGTCTCCGTCACCAGTTCGTTGAGTCAGTTCATTTGTCTCATTGTCCTGTCTAACATAATATGGTTTCAACATATTTACATGGGATAATTTCAAGTTTCTATTTAAAGAGAGTGCAGTAGGGTTATTCCCCTTGTTGACCAGTTTCTGACATATAACACAAGATGTACAAAAGGTTTTAATGTCTTGGTCGACCTTTGGCCAATAAAACTGGGTCATGACAATAGCCCTGGTCATTTCGTATCTCATATGACCTCCAAAAGGGGAGTCATGGGCTATTTTCAGAACTTTGTTTCGATGTGCTTGTGGTAACACTACTTGCTGTATCGTGGTCTGCTTTGTTGTGTAAAATCTAGTTAAGATGTTGTTCTGTAGCCTAAATGTCCACGATGCGTTCTTTGTTAATTTTGGCTTAAGTCCTACTAACTTAAAGTATGGTGCAAGTGTAGGGTCATTTTTCTGTTCATTTCCAAAATTGATGTTAGTTGAGTTTCGCGCTATTATTTCTAATGATTCCTGTAGTTGGTCAGTGTTGGTTTTATGGGTTGTCTGTCGTGTTATTGCATTTGTGTGTTGTGTGTTTTGTTGCACATTTACAGGCTTGGTACTTGGTACATCCGTAGCATCCTCAATTCGAGGTTTTAATTTGGTCGTATCGCTCACAGCTTCGACCGCCCCTGCATTGTACACCTCGGTGAATTCTTTCTGAATTACCTCAGTGGTTGTCTCCCTTGGTCTTTTGACAGATTGAGACAAGCATGAATGGTGTTTCTCTATAGCATCGCTGTTTGTGGGGGGAATACCGTTTTTATGCTCCCACTCTCTGATTTCCTTCTCAGAGCATGCTCGTATGTTGGGCAAATTCCCAAGTATAATATCAGCGACTGGATTTTCAAGGATTGCGCACAATACTTGTCCTGATATGAACGGTGTTCGAATTTCGACCAGAGCAAGTGGGTATTTCTCTATAGTACCTGAGAATGTGTGACAAGTGACATGTTTGTCTGTGTAGTCTTTAGTGTCTATTAATGTTCTCTTTATCCCACAGAGCGTTGCGCCGGAATCACGAATTAATGTGCACTTTTTGTTGTTTACAAACCCTGTAGAAAAAACTAGCTTGCCTGTAGATGACAAAGCAGCGTTGGCTGTTTCATTTGAAATAGGGATAGTGTGGCCACATAGTAATGTTGTGTCAAGTTGGAACTTCGTACAGGTGTTACACTTACTGTCTGTAATGGTGTCAATAATTTGTACAGCATTTCCAAGCTCGCTTTCATTGTCGTGTTGATTATTACAATCATTCAGTGATTCAATCTCTTCGTCTGACGACGTTTCCACTAGTGCGGCATTGGCTTGTTTCAATAACTTTCGGCCATCACAAAAGCGACTATAGTGGCCAAAACTGCGGCAAAAAAAAACATTTGACCGCTCTCTGGTAAGCATTGCGCTTGGTCTTCTGTTTCTCCACCATCATCTTGAGGTGGTGAGGGTAGTTCGGCGATTTGTCGCACATAGAGCAATTGTCGTGATTCAAACCGCAATACTGGCATTTAACAAGTTTACTGACATTGGAGCGAGGTTTGAATTTACTCCCTGTTTGTTTGGAGTATTTGGTGTTCACTACTGCAGCTGCTGTATCGTTGTGACTTATGTTCAGCTGAAAAATATCCCTATTTGCTGTGAAAAATGCATTCCCCTTTGCCTCTATTTCCTGAATACTTTTGCAATCCATTTGTTTTAAGAACTTGGCAAAAGGTGTGGGGATGGTGCTAACTATTTTGTCTATAATAATAAGCTCTTTAAGTTTGTCATGGCTATTGTTGGTTTTAGCCGAGTTGATCCATTTTGTGCATATGTCTTGAACTGTACTGACATAATCTATAAAGGTTTGGTTTGGTTGTGGTGATAATTTGGCAAATTGTTGTTGGTAACCTGCAGTATCTAAAGAAAAATGTTGGAGAATGCGTTGTTTTAAGTAATCATAGTCTTTTCGCATTTCCTGTGGTACTGTCTCTATTACTTTTAGTGGTTCAAGAGCTAAGTTTCTCATTAGAATAAATGCCCAATCTGCTTTAATGATCTTATGGTAGGCCATGAGACACTCAAAATTTTCTAAGTAGGCGCTTATGGAATCTCCTGAGCAGAACGCCTTCACGAGGCCTTTATACTTATTATATTTTTGTTCTTCCTCTTTGCTTCTTAGCTTATTTATCGATATTTCTGCGTTGGATTCAAGCTCCATCTGTTTTAGTTTCACTTGTGTCTCAGCATTTAATTGGGCTTGCTTGGCCGCCGCGTCGAGCTCCATTTGTAATTTCTTCTCTGCTGCTTGCATTCGCATTTTATTTTCTTCGGCCTCCATTTGCAATTTCTTTTCTGCTGCCATCATTTGCATTTTCTTTTCTTCTGCCTCCATCTGCATCTGAATTTTCTTTTCTTCGGCCTCCATTTGAAATTTCTTTTCTTCTCGTTCTATCGCCCTTTCTTCACGGGCAATGTTTTCTGCGTGCGTTTTCTGTGCCCATTCTGACAATTTCTCTTCTTTATAACCTAACTTTATTCCTTGCTCAATGCATTTATCTAAGGAAGACATTTTGTTTTTTTACTTGTTTGTAATGTTTATAAAGTTAACTCCCTTAGAAAAAATGTTGTGTAGTCGAAAATTTGGTTAACTCCCTTACTTATTAATGTGTAAATCGAAATGCAAGATTATGTTGGTGACAAGGTCATGAATATGCAACCAAATCAATATGAAACAACATAATACATTGATGAAAGATGAGAAGTACAGCTTAGAGTTACAATGGGTATGACATGAAACTTAGCTTTCAATCAGAGAACTCGCCGATGTTGTCCCAGAAAGCTTGTCTTGTAATCTCGCCACTGTTGTAAAGGTTACATAGGTTGCACGCGCCACTATTCGCGGAACAATCTGCTCGTAGAGTGAGAAAACATTAGTAACAGTCAAAAAATGTCACAGTCATGTCAAAAATAGTTTACAAATCACAATAATGAGACACACTGCTTAGGCACTGCTGAGATACTGCTGAGGGACTCAGATTAATCCTATTTTATTGCTAGATAGCTACTAATTTTTTGTAAACTTGTAAGTTAACAATTCTTTTGGTTTAAACACCTCAATGTGATATGATCAATTAAGTAATTTTACATGGCAATTAATAGTTATTTCACAATAGATTTTATGCCAAAACCGGAAAACTAGCCCCCAAAAAAGCCTGTCATAGTCTTGCGCGTATCTAGGTAACTAAACTTGGGTTCATACAGGCAACAATAAATCTGTTCGCTATGAGATCGAATATTTATTGTGTATACATATACAGTATGCGTTGGCGCATATTACATATCACAGCTGGTTAACATCAAACACATAGTTATCATTCAACAGTCTAGCAAACTATCTAGCCTATGTCTATATATCTATTGATATCTATAGAGTCCCTCAAAGGCAGGCCCTGTTGCCTCTCTCAAGTCCGTCTGTCCTCTGCCGGTCCACACGTGTCCCATTCCGACACGGGTGGTAACTCTGTCCGAGTTCCTCGTGGACCCCGCAATAGGCGGGCCACATCAGTGTCCACGGAACCCTGGACTCATTGACCAGTCCTTCTAGAAGGCTCTAGATTACTCGGGCTCTGAGTGACTCGTTTCTCTCCCTTGGGCTGGAGTTGTAGCCCTCTCATAATATATCTAACAGTGAGGCGGTGACAATGCCTATCCGTCTTTGTTGGTAGCGCGAGGATATGCCTCATGCATATAATTGGTGTGTCCTTTGTGCACCTTAGGATTAACCGCAGGGCAGCATTCTGTATCCGCTCCAACCTTTCAAGCTGGCTCTTTGATACTGGGAGTAGGAGTGGGACCAGGTAGCTATGCAGCCAATCGTAGGGTATTTCTGCCATGTTGATGCTTAGGTTGAAACAAAGATCCACCTTCTCCAAGTCCCCATTATTTATGTTCCTCATATGGGAGTACCTCACCCCATCTGGACCTGGCGCTGTGTCTTTAGCCCTATTCAGTACCCTTCTAATATCCTCCACTTTAATCTCACAGTCCTCCTTTCTAGTGACCCGTGATAAGGCTTCTCTGACGTTATCTCTATCTTGCTGATCCGTCTGTTTTAAAAATCTCACAAGAAAAGCCTCCCTTTTGTAATTGTCAGTTGTCATAGGTCGGTTGTTATCATAAACGGTACCATGTGTACCAGCCATCGCCTGTCTCTTCATCTGCCGGTTGTGGCATAACCGCTAACCACCATTATTCAGTTACCAAGAATGCACGCCAAAGAGAGGGGAAAATATATAACAATTGACTGCACAAACTCAAACCGAAACCAAAACTGAAAACGAAGGCAAAATCAAAACTGAAAATGAAAGATTGACAGATGACGTCAATTCTTAGAATTATTTCATCAGCCAAAGCTCAGGAGATCATTGGATAGAAACAGACACGTGACAACGCCTCCGCTAGAACGCCTGCTTAGAATATGTTAATCGCGCACTTCCACTGCAGACAGCTTGACGAGCAGACGCAAAAGCTGGTGTGACCGAATTTTCAAACAAGAACGGCAGAAGGTCTGAATCCGAGGTAAGCTTGTGACTCCTTAGATTAAACTGATGATCAGATGTATCAAGTATCAAGTAATGGTGTCCAGTGTTTGTAACATCAATTGAAATGTAGTATTGTAAATT
>OY992895.1:31566114-31616114 GCA_963921405.1 Cepaea hortensis
ATAAGTAGTCATATAAGTTCTCGTTCCCGTTACCGACTATCTGTCAGTCTGTCTGTCTGTCTGACCCGGCCCGGCATCGCCCAGCTCCTGGTGTGGAGCATCTCATTTAATTCATATAAGTAGTCATATAAGTTCCCGTTCCTGACTGTCGATCTGTCTGTCTGTCTGTCTATCTGTCTGTCTATCTGTCTTCCTGACCCTGCCCGGCTTCGCCCAGCCCCTGATGAGGAGCATCTCATTTAATTCATATAAGTAGTCATATAAGTTCCCGTTCCCGTCTGTCTGTCTGTCTGTCTGTCTGTCTGTATGTCTGTCTCTCCCTCCCTCTCTGTCTGTCTGTCTGTCTGTCTGTCTGCCTGTCTGTTTAATCATTTATTGGTTGCAGTTAGAACAACCTAGATAAACGAAGATCAACTTACACAAAGCATTAGAAAGAGCACTTGAAAGGTCTTTACATCTTCCCCAACAATTAACTTGGGTAAATGGAGCGGCGGCAGCAGCAGCAGAAGAAGAAGAAGAAAAAGGAGGAGTAGGAGCTGGGAGGAGGAAGAGGGAGGAGGAGGGAGGAAGAGATAGGCGGAGAGAGGAGGAGGAGGGAAGAGGAGGGAGGAGTAGGAGTAGGGAGGAATAGGAGGGAGGAGGAGGGATTAAGAGGAGGAGAGAGGAGGAGGAAGGAGGAGGAGGGAGGAGGAGGGAGGAGGAGGGAGGAGGAGGAGGGAGGAGGAGGGAGGAGGAGGAGAGAGGATGAGAAGAGAAGAGGAGGAGGGAGGAGAAGGAGGGAAGAGGAGGAATGAGGAGGAGGAAGGAGGAGGGGGAGAAGGGAGGAGGAGGAGGGAGGAAGAGGGAGGAGGAGGTGGAAAGGATGGAGGGAGGAGGGGAGGAGTAGGGATGAGGAGGAAGAGGGATGAAGAGGGAGGAGGAAGAGGGAGGAGGAAGGAGAAGGAGTAGGGAGCATGAGGGAGGAGAAGAACGCAGGATGAGGGGGAGGAGGAGGAGGGAGGAGGAGAGGGAGAAGGAGGGAGATAGAGGAGGAGGGAGGAGGAGGAGACAGGAGGAGGAGGGAGGAGGAGGAGGGAGGAGGATGGAGGAGGTAGAGGGAGGAGGAGGAGGGAGGAGGAGGGAGGAGAAGGAGGGGGAGGAGGGAGGATGAGTTGGGAGGAGGAGGAAGAGGGAGGAGGAGTGATGTGGAGGGAGGATTAGGAGGGAGGAGGAGGGAGGAGGTAGAGGGAGGAGGAGGAGTGAGGAGGAGAGAGGTTGAGGAGGGAGGAGGAGAAGGGAGGAGGAGGGATGAGGAGGGAGGAGGAGAGGGTTGAGGATGGAGGAGGAGAGTGAGGAGGAGGGAGGAGTAAGAGGAGGAGGAGGAGGTAGGTGGAGGAGGGAGACAAAGGGAGGAGAAGGAGGAGGAGGGAGGAGGAGGGATGAGGGGAAGGACGTAGGAGGAGGAGGGAGGAGGAGGAGACGGGAGGAGGAAGGAAGCGGAGTGATTAGGAGGAGGGAGGAGGGCGAGGAGGTAGGAGGAGGAAGAGGGAGGAGGAGGATGAAGGAGGAGGAAAGAGAAGGAGAAGAAGGAGGGAGGAGAAGAACGCAGGAGGAGGAGGGGGAGGAGGAGGAGGGAGGAGGAGGGAGGAAGAGGAAGAGGGAGGAGGAGGAGGGATGTGGAGGGAGGAGGAGGGAGGAGGTAGAGGGAGGAGGAGGGAGGAGGAGAGAGGATGAGGAGGGAGGAGGAGAAGGGAGGAGGAGGGATGAGGAGGAGGGAGGAGGAGAGGGAGGAGGAGGAGGGAGGAAGGGGAGGAGGGAGGAGGAGAATTGAGGGGGAGGACGTAGAATTAGAAGGAGGGAGTAGGAGGGAGTGGAAAGAGAGAGGAGGAGAAGGGAGGAGGAAGGAAGAGAAGTGATTAGGAGGAGGGCGAGGAGGTAGGAGGAAGAGGGAGGAGGAGGATTAAGGAGGAGGAGGAGAAAGAGGGAGGAGGAGGAATGAGAGGGAGGAGGGGGAGGGGAAGAGGAAGAGGGTAGAAGGAGGAGGAGGGGAGAGGAGGAGGAGGATTTTAACGCATATGCCTGTACATAATGCAGCGAAAAGGTGGGTCTGTCTATCTATCTGACCCGGCGTGGCTACGCCAAGCTCCAGGCGGGTAGCGTCTCATTAAATTTATACAACAAAAAAAGTAACTTAAAAGAATGTCCTTCCACACACCATCCATTATTTTTAATTAAAACTCTTTCTAATCACCTGCATGACTACAGTAACTTCTTAAGCATAAAAAGATGAGTTACAATGTTATGCATTGTGCATTATTTTTATGAAAACTTTGAAAATGCCTTAAAGATTGTATCATTATTTATTATAACTCATATGCCGGTACATAACTATGGACAAAGAGTTCATAAATCTTTGAAAACGATGCAACAATATGACTATAAGTTATACAGAAAAGTTATTAAAGGTTATGCCCCTTGAAATAACTTTTACAGAGTTAGGTCCCCTCGCTGTATATAAATTATGAAGAAAAATGGAAAATTAAATAATATTCAGTAAGCAGCCGATTTCACACTAAGAAAATATGACAGTTGGCTGTGCTGGAATGAAAGGAAGACGTGTAGAAAATTTCATCTCAATCGGAAGGGCCGTTCGCGAGCGCATAAAGGACATACGGACATACAGACGGAGATTCTATTTTATATATAAGATTTTTATTTTTGGCCTTTCAGAGACCTGACAAAAAGTGTTCTAATATTACTCTGCTACTACTGCTATTCTTCTTCTTTCGTTCGCCTGAAATATGTTTATAACTGCACTGTTGTCTCTTGTATGAATCTAACAGTCTTTTTTAGTTCATTCAGCGGTCCATAGAGTTTATCTTCCACTGTTGTCTCTCTATGCCAGAGCTGGGTATGTTGTAGTTTGGGCAATCCTGGAGTATGTGCTCTGCTGTCTGCGACGCCAAACCACATGTGCACATGGCTGAGTCACCAATCTTGAATTTTGTATACATGTGGTTGCGTAATCTATTGTGTCCTGTTCTGAGGCGCAGAAGAATGACCTGTTCTGGTCTGTCCATAACGTGGTAGTCGTCTTGAGTAAGGTTTGGTGGCCTTCTGATTGATTTGATCATTCTTTTCTTTTGGTGGTATGTAATAGGCACATCAGGTTGTTCTTCTTTTGCTCCTTCCTTAGCCAATCGATCAGCTTTGTCGTTTCCGGGGACTCCACAGTTATTGAGTTAATAGGAGACAGATCGAATAATTATTGTAATATCGTAAAGAAACGGCAAAATGTGTTATAAAATTATCACGCTTATAAATTTAAGCCATTACTTTTACACAAAATTTGAAGATTATTTAAAAATTGATCACTTTCTTTATGCGGCACGTAACTGGCGGTATTTTCTACAAAGATTTTTTAAAAGATTTGGATAAATACTACAATTATTTAAATCACATAATACATTCATGCCTCCGTTAGTAATGTCCCCTGCTATAACTGGTATGCTGTTATTCTCTGTCTCTATTTTAAATGCATGTGTTCCTACATCGGCATCAACACACCGGAAGTTTAAAAGAGCAAAAGCTTGAATTCATTCAGCCATGCTGACCTCTAAAAGTAGCTTTCACTTGGTAGACTTTTATAAGGAAGCCGCCGAGGATAGGACAGAAGTGATGGTAGAGTTCTACAGTGAGTCCGTCTGGTCCTGGTGATTTGTCTTGTGATATCATTATGTACATAATAAATTTCTACTAAACGCTGTGTTAATCGGTTTTACTTTAGATTTTGTTATCCCATATTCGATTATACCATTATCCATAGCCCGTTCAACCCCAGAAGACAAGCTATACCAGGATTCATCTCTGGCTCAGATTAATAATCTTGTGACCGAGTCAGCCACAAATGGGATATAAATAATAATAATAATAATAATAATAATAATAATAACAATAATAATTATAATATTAATAATAATAATAATAATAAAAACTTTCCGCGCGCGTGTGTGTGTGTGTTTTTTTTTTTTAAACTTGTATTTTGTACACAACAATGCGTATTTACAAGGCACGTTGTGTGTTTTCATTAACATTTGCAAATACAACAAATGCATTCACAGATTCATTTACATTTGCAAATACAACAGATACATTCACATTTTTTTTTTTTTTTGCGTATCCTTTTACAGGACTTAGCTGTCAACAGCAGCATCTTTCAGCTGTCTGTTGATCTCTTGGCAAGATTACGCTCAGTAGTTTGCCATTGCTTTCTGAGCGGCCGGCTCAGTATCCGCAAGTCACGAGCGGGGGTCGAACCACCCCAGTTCTCGCTCCGCTGCGAGACTCTGCGTGATAAACAGGATTACAGAGAGAAAGTGTTGTAACCCCACAGCCAGAGAGACCGGCATACATTCACATACACAAGTGATATAATATACATTAATAGGCCCGCATGGCCAAATGGATAAGAACGCGTGTTCTTAAACATCCGGTGTGCTGATGCCGAGCTTAGCGGTTCAACCCCTACACCGGAAAATTGGACTAAAATGTTGACCTGTCGTCCTTGACATGGGGCCATTAATTACAAGTACCTCTGAAGTCGGAATGGGTTCGCTTGATGGCGAGGGATACTGTTAACAGTGAAAGCTAACCCACACGCAAAATTCAGCCCATCACTACTATAAATAGTGTGTATGGACTACGCTTGAGTTCAAAGAGAGCGAGCGAGCGCCAGAAGAAATATACATTATCGGCATGGGGCAGTTACATACACATTACTTGTATATCTTCCTGTACACATGGTGTATGTTTTCCTCATCTCTCTCTCTCTCTCTCTCTCTCTCTCTCTCTCTCTCTCTCTCTCTCTCTCTCTCTCTCTCTCTCTCTCTCTCTCTCTCTCTCTCTCTATTTCGCAAATGTTTATTGAGTGTTGAATATATTGCATTCTGCATGGTACGTAAGTTTACACGCGTCCTGTATGTTTAGTGATTTGTACTTTTATCAACGTGCTTTGCATGTCTAAAGTGAAATATGCGACTAGTTATTGCATTCTCACCACTGTGTGTGTGTGTGTGTGTGTGTGTGTGTGTGTGTGTGTGTGTGTGTGTGTGTGATGCTTGTGGTTACCTTATTTCGTGCATCTTTTTAATAAACCCACATACCACCGAAATTCTTACATATTTTATGTAGTCTAATTCAATCAATCAATCATGTGCCATGCCGGAAAGCGTGGGCGGTCATGACTCGCCATTTCACTCGATCACCAGTGTCGTCGATCAGCTTAGTGTTCCTGTCTCGTCCATGCCACGTGGCCAAGTCATCCAGGTATTTTCCTCTCTGTCTTCCTCTTGGTCCTTTTTCCTTCGATCTTGCCAGTTGTCACCAAGTTCTCCAATCCATTTCTTCTCATAACATATCCAAAAAATTTTGACTGTCTACGTCTAATTACTCTAATCAGTTTACGATGCCCATTTGTCTCCTGTAGTACTTGGTCGTTGGTTTTTCTGTCTGTCCATGGTATTCTTTACATTTTCATCAGAAACCACATTTCTGCAGCCATCAGTTATTTTTCAGCTTGACTGCCCATTGTCCAAGCTTCACATCCATACAAAAGAACAGGGTAGTCTCATTTACAACTAGAAAATATATAGACTTAATGTTACATTGTAGTTAAAGGATGATAAAACATTTTCTCTAAAACTAGAATTGTTCGAATTTAAATAAAATTAACATTTTCACTAAGTATTAGTATATCTACTTGGTTGTTTGCTGTGTTAAATGTTCTTACCTTTTATTGCTTGCATACATGTTCTATAGAATTGTGGTAACCGGACTTAATAATGTGATGGTTTGTTATCTATTTCCTGACGTCGGTGTATTCTAACTGCAATGTAGAATAATGCTAGTGAGTTTTGGTCTGGATGATTGATGATGTGTCATACATGGTTGATTTCTAATGCTTGTATTTTGTTGTGCAAGTCTTGTAGTGCTAGTCCTCTGTGTTTCCTATCTTGTATTAATGTTTTGTGTTGTATACTGTGAATTGTGTTGTTGGAGATGAAATTTATGGAGTTTTTGTTTATATTTGTGTAATTGTCCATTTTCGGGTATCTATCCCATTGGCACCTTGCCGTCTTGACAGACGATAGTTCGTGCTTTGAAAAGGCATAATAACTTTTACCTATGGCGGTAGCGAATGTGACTGATAAGACCAATTTGCGCTGTAAATGTCCGTTCACAGTGGGTGCATGTGAACACGTGGTCATTTCCACCATCATGCACCATCTTACGTCTCAAACGCTCGGTGTGTGACTTATCTGCAATAATGTTCTCCTTTGTATTTATTCCATTTCTGATGTTTGCCCTCCATGCAACACGTTCAGCAGCGACTTGCTCCCAATGTGCATTATCAGTGCCTGTATCAATCATGTCCCGCTTACACACATCTTTGTATCGTAGTAGAGGCCGACCCTGAGATCTGTTACCCATCTGTAATTCACCAAAAAAGATGTCCTTTGATATTCTACCATCATCCATCCTCCTAAGATGTCCTATCAATCTAAGTCTACGAAGACTGAGCATGGAATAAACTGTCACACAACCTGATCTTTCAAATACTTCAGTATTTGTGATTTTGTCTTGCCACTTAATACCAAGAATTCTTCGCAGACACCGCATATGAAAGCTATTTAAATGTGTTTCTTGGTATGAGTAAGTTGTCCAGGTTTCACTGCCATAAAGAAGAGTACTAAGGACACAGGCTTATTAGACAAGGACTTTTGTTTTTGCAGTAAGCTTCCTGTTCTCCCAGACTCTTTTTGTTAACCTCTTCATTATTGTTGCTGCCTTACCAATCCGGGTGTTGATTTCCTGATCTAAGGATAATTTGCTATTTACCACTGATCCTAGATATGTAAAATGGTCTACCATCTCTAGTTCGGTGTCATCAATAAAGATTGATGGTACCCCATGTGCACCTTGTGACATAATCTGTGTCTTCTTTTTGCTAATTGTTAAACCAAATTCAGAACAAGCATTGGAGAATGCTGATAGTAGACATTGCAATTCTTCCTCAGAGTGGGCCTAACTGCAGCATCATCTGCAAAAAGCAACTCTCTGATCAGTACCCTCCTAATTTTGGTCTTGGCCTTCAATCTTTGAGCATTGTAAAGGCCGCCATCTGAGCGTGAGTGAATGTATATACCACCATCCTGATTACGAAAGGCATATTCCAGTAGAAGTGAAAAGTATATTCCAAAGAGGGTGGGAGCTAGTACACAACCTTGCTTAACTCCACTCTTGATTTCAAATTCTTCAGAAGTTGCACCATCAAACTTGATTATACCCTTCATGCCTGTGTGGAACGATTCCATAATGGACAGAAGAGTTGGTGGGCAGCCAATTTTCTTTAGTGCCTTGAATAGACCCTCACGACTGACCAAATCAAATGCCTTTGTGAGGTCGATGAAGGCAATAAACAGTGGTTGATTCTGTTGACGGCATTTTCTTGCATTTGTCGCAATGAGAATATCATATCAATGGTAGACCGGTTTTGTCGAAAGCCACACTGTGATTCGGGGTAGACTTGATCTCCTAGGACTTGAAGTCTGCGCAGAAGAATTCTGGCAAATACTTTTCCAACATTACACAGAAGTGAGATACCCCTATAGTTGTTGCAGTCGCTTCGATCGCCCTTGTTCTTGTACAGTGTTATGATGCTTGAATCTTTGAAATCCTGTGGGACTTGTCCTTCTCGCCAGCATAGCTCTATTTGCTGGTGGATCTGTAGAGTGAGTGTATCTTGCCCACTCCTTATAACCTCTATTGGAATCCCATCCTTACCTGGAGCCTTGCCAAATGCAAGTCCATTTATAGCACACGTAACTTCTGTTATGGTGGGAAGTGTGTCCAGGTGGTCAAGAGTTGGTAGAGCCTCTATGGCGTTGAGGGCATCATCCGCTAGTTTGGTCTCACTTGAGTAAAGCTCCAAATAGTGCTCTACCCATCTGTCCATTTGCTGTTTCTTGTCAGTGATGATTTCTCCAGTCAAGGTTTTCAATGATGCACTTCTTTTGATCACTGGACCACGTGGTTGTAAGACCTGGCTAACGTCCCATATCCCATACTTGTGGGTTCACGTGGATGTAAGACCTGGCTAATGTCCCGTATCCCATACTTGTGGATTCACGTGGATGTAAGACCTGGCTAATGAATACACCATTTGTAGGCGTGTCTTTTAGTTGGTCAAGAGTCAAAGTACACTTTATCATGCAGCGAGGCAGTGTACTTATATGGAGGTGACAGGTTCGAATCACGGTCGATAACTATAACTTTCAATTGTTATGTTGTATAGTGCGCTCTCTAGTCCCTACTTCTTTCTTCTGCTTCCGTGAGCTCCAAGTAATACATGTGTGTTTATTTGTGAATTGAACATTCTAAGTTTGGTGCTAAGTTTAATTTCTTGCTCAACGTTTAATGTGAAAACGTGGTAGTTAGCCATGGAGGATGAACGAGTTCAAGGTTGTTTCAGGCAAAATATTTCATCACATCGATCATTCGATAACAGGTTTGGTCTGGTCTGGTCTGGTCTGGTCTGGTCTGGTCTGGTCTGGTCTGGTCTGGTCTGGTCTGGTCTGGTCTGGTCTGGTCTGGTCTGGTCTGGTCTGGTCTGGTCTGGTCTGGTCTGGTCTGGTCTGGTCTGGTCTGGTCTGGTCTGGTCTGGTCTGGTCTGGTCTGGTCTGGTCTGGTCTGGTCTGGTCTGGTCTGGTCTGGTCTGGTCTGGTCTGGTCTGGTCTGGTCTGGTCTGGTCTGGTCTGGTCTGGTCTGGTCTGGTCTGGTCTGGTCTGGTCTGGTCTGGTCTGGTCTGGTCTGGTCTGGTCTGGTCTGGTCTGGTCTGGTCTGGTCTGGTCTGGTCTGGTCTGGTCTGGTCTGGTCTGGTCTGGTCTGGTCTGGTCTGGTCTGGTCTGGTCTGGTCTGGTCTGGTCTGGTCTGGTCTGGTCTGGTCTGGTCTGGTCTGGTCTGGTCTGGTCTGGTCTGGTCTGGTCTGGTCTGGTCTGGTCTGGTCTGGTCTGGTCTGGTCTGGTCTGGTCTGGTCTGGTCTGGTCTGGTCTGGTCTGGTCTGGTCTGGTCTGGTCTGGTCTGGTCTGGTCTGGTCTGGTCTGGTCTGGTCTGGTCTGGTCTGGTCTGGTCTGGTCTGGTCTGGTCTGGTCTGGTCTGGTCTGGTCTGGTCTGGTCTGGTCTGGTCTGGTCTGGTCTGGTCTGGTCTGGTCTGGTCGGGTCGGGTCGGGTCGGGTCGGGTCGGGTCGGGTCGGGTCGGGTCGGGTCGGGTCGGGTCGGGTCGGGTCGGGTCGGGTCGGGTCGGGTCGGGTCGGGTCGGGTCGGGTCGGGTCGGGTCGGGTCGGGTCGGGTCGGGTCGGGTCGGGTCGGGTCGGGTCGGGTCGGGTCGGGTCGGGTCGGGTCGGGTCGGGTCGGTGTCAGAGCCTAACATGGTATAGCTGTGCAGCAACATCGTTGCGACACCCGGCGGACAAGAATTGTCGGCTGACAAGATTGTTACCTGACACGCGACCAGCGGTCAGGCTGACGACAGACGCACGCAGGACACGTGACACCACTAGAGGCAGTGGGCAGTTGACGTGCTAACCTCAGACCGAGCTGGGACCGGGGACTGAACGGACATGTGCGATGAGAGCAAGGCGTTTGTGTGAATCTCCGTGATTGAAAGCCGAACGACTGATATCTTGAGCGTCAGACCTATGAGCTGTATTGTGGTTGTGAGCGTCGTGAGTTATATATTGTAGATTGTTGTAATTATCGTTCTGTATTTAATGTGGCAATAAATCCATAGAACTTGTGTTGCTGTGTCTTACGTCGAATCACGTTATACTTGTACTGTCTCACACGTGTTAGCTAACGAGCCAATTATAAGATCCTGACATGTGTGGACGTGGGGGCTCGTCCTTGTTTAATAACCTGATATATGTAGACGTGTGTTGCTCGTCTTTGGTATTTAAAACTATAATTCTTGAACTTGTAAAATTTGTCAAGGTTATAGCTATGTAAATGTGATCGTGAAAGTCTCAGTATGATCCATTATTACATTGTTTAAATATGTTTAAAACCATTAGTAAATGTGCAGTACATATTGTTTGATCCTGTAAACGTGTAAAACATTTGTGATTTGTGAAACTTGTCACCGTTTGACCTTGTCGACATTGTTATTTTGTCGCCATTTTGACCTTGTCGCCATCTTGTAAACTTGATGTCTATGTCCTTACTGAATGTCATCTTGAAGTAAGTGATGTGTCATCAATGTTATTGAGTGTTCAAATACAGATAGATTGTTTTTGTGTATTGAGTTTGTGGAACGCAAAGAGTTTTGGAAAGAGTGTAACTTCTGTTGAAAGAAACACTGTTGACGACAAATTTACGACATACAATTACACTCGACGCCATCCAAACCTAATCAACACTTAGTGACTTGCAGGCACACACCAACAAATAGACGCTAACTTATTTTCTTCCAAAAACAAAGCAGGTTTTTCCGTACCATCCATAACCTTGCCGTAGAGGTCATTAGTGGTTCCAAAGTATCGACCCTACAGTTTTCCTAGCCCGATTGTCCTACCATTCTTCACCGTATCCAGGGCACTTGAGTATATTTTTCTATACTTTAACTTTACGTATGCAATAGTAGGCACGCATCGTATAGTAAAATAAATTGTAAACTATTTTCTACTAACCATTTACAACATATTTGGTGTAGGTGATTTTCATTGACGTATTTTCTCCATCATGTCGTCATTATTTGATTTCATCGATATGGGGTTAAAATTGAAGTTAGAAGGTGATGAATTAACAAAATGGAGTGAGAACAAATACGCAGAATACCTACTTGTTCAGGAAAAAGCTGCCGAACGCGATGAAAGAGCAGCAGAAAGAGCTCTAAAACAAGCAGAAATGTCTGCCAAGCAATCAGAGGCAGAAACAGCCTTGAAACAGGCAGAGATTGAAAAAGCTGCCAAGCAAATAGAGGCAGAAACAGCCTTAAAACAGGCAGAGATTGAAACAGCATTAAAGCAAGCTGAGATAGACAGTGAACTTAAGAAAGCAGAAATAGCAGCTCAGAGTAAGAAAGAAGAACTAGAGTTACAGTTGAAAATGAACCAACTTGACACTGAGACTGCGATGAATAAAGAGTCAAAGAAATCTGAAAGACTGGAAAAAGAAAACCAGTATAAGAAGTATCAAGGTATCGTACGTAACTATACCTCGGGTGACTGCATAGCAGCCTTTACCCAAAATTTTGAGACTTTAATGGAACATTACCAAGTTCCACTTTCTGAATGGAATATTCTATATATGAGGAGTCTATCTGGAGAACCTCTTAAAGTCATTGAAACCATCCCCAAAGACCTAAGGAAAGAGTACCATTATATTAAATCTAAGATAATGGCACATTTCATGTTAGACGAGGCAGGTTACAGAGAACAATTCAGTAAATTGAGTCCAAAATCAACTCAAACGTTCTCTGACTACCTCTGTTTAGTCCGAGATGTTTTCAGCAAATGGACTTCAGCAGCCAAAATTAATAAAAGTTATGATAGATTAGAAGATCTCATCATTCGAGATAAAATCATTTCTTCTATCCCATCATCGTTTTCTAAGTTCTTACAGGAGAATGAATGCACAAGTGTGGAAGAAATTGAAAGACGTGGGTCGGCCTATTACACGGCTAACAAACAATGCTTTGCCACTGAAGCTACTGACAGTAACTGGGTAGCAGCGGCCAACTATGAGAAAAACTATAGTAGGCAAAAACCAAACAGGCCTACCTCTGAGAAATTTAGACATTGCATTCATTGTAAATTTTCTCACCATTTGAACGAGATGTGCGATAAAAACCCAGGGTACCAAACATACTTGCAAAATATGGTAAACAGACAAGACAGAGAGCGTAAATCGTTCAAAAGTTTACGTAAATGTTTTCTCTGAAAGGCTTTCGGGCACCATCGCATGGATTGTAGAGGCAGGCATATGACCAACAAAGCCAATGCCGCCTTGTTCGATAGCTCAGCGTCAGAAGACGAAAATCCAGAGAAACATCCTGTGAATGCAGCACAGGCTTGTGATGTATTTAGTGCTAATAAATGCACTGTCTGTAACACCTTCTATGAAGATGGTATCTTAACATGCGGGCACGCCATCCCTATTGCCAATGAGGAAGCTAACTTGGTAATAGACTCAAAAGGCAGATTAGACATCCATCACGGGTATGTTAATGGCAAGTTTGCTACAGTACTTCGCGACACCGGAAGTACACTTATTGGCCTGAAAACAACATTCATAACGCCTACAGACTATACAGGCAGACACATCACATGTAGAACATTTTCAGGCAATATTGAAAAATATCCATTAGCATGGGCATACATTGAAACACCATTCCTCACCGGGAAAGTAAAGGTCGCGGCACTTACAAACCCAGTGTGCGATATAATCATAGGAAATTTACCTGAGGTGAATGACAAACCTCATAATCATGATATAACATCACTATGTATTGATGATAACACATCACCACCTAATGTCATCACTGAAAATGTCATATCACCTATTGAATGTATGTTAGCTAATGCAGCACTAAGTTCTCATCACATCATTGACGATATCATTCCATCATCATCTGATGTCATTGAGTGTGTGAACGCAGTAACAAGAGCTACTGCTAGAGTGCAAGATGAAAGTAACCAAACTGAGGCTATACAAATGCTTAGCCCAGAATTACCACCTAGTGACTCTATGAAGGAAACATTCATAACAGCTCAAAAAGCTGATCCTTCACTGTCAAAGTACTTTGACCTGATCGGCAAAAAGGCAAGAGTAACCAAAAATGCGAAATGGCATTTTGCTTTACACAATGATATACTCACCAGGTACTACACCAGAGGTGATATTACAACGAAGCAAACTGTTTTGCCAACTACTTATCGCCACCAAGCTTTACATCTTGCTCACGATATACCTTTTGCAGGTCATATGGCATATGTTAAAACCAGGTCAAGACTTTTGACACAGTTTCATTGGCCAAAATTTTGCAATGACATAAGAACATATTGCAGAAGTTGTGATACATGCCAGAAACTAGTAAAAAAAGGTAAACACCCACAGGCAAAGTTACAAGTCACTGACTTAGCCAGTCGACCTTTTGAAAAATTATCAGTTGACATTGTGGGCCCTCTTAGTCATACAACTACTAGAGGGAATAAATATATTCTAACTTTTATTGATCAATGTAGTCGCTGACCAGAAGCGATTCCGCTAAAGAACATTACTGCCAACGACATCATGGAAGTGTTCTTCCATATTTTCTCCCGAATTGGATTTCCAGATACTATCCAGTCTGATAGAGGCACTCAGTTTATTGCCGCATCCACCCAAGCTTTCACTAAAATGTTAGGAGTGAAGCAAGTCTTCAATAGCCCCTATCATCCTCACTCGAGCGGGATTATAGAAAAGCTTAATGGGGATCTGAAGCACATGCTTGCCAAAGTAACTCAAGATCACCCCAACAACTGGGATGTATACTTACCAGCTGTCCTTTTTGCTTATCGCGAGGTACCACATTCAAGTACCGGTTTCTCTCCTTTTGAACTAATCTATGGTGCCAAACCACGAGGCCCATTAACAATTTATCACCAAATGTTAACTGATTCTACTCCAATACTGAAACCCATATCATCATTTGTGTATGTAACATCATTGCGTGAAAGGATTATTAAATCATGTGAAATTGCTAAAAATGCACTTAAACTATCTGGTGCTACTTACAGACAGTACGCAGACAAAGGTAACAAGACTATAACATTGACACCTGGACAGGACGTTCTACTACTACTACCTAGTGACAGACAGCTACTGACTGATTCTTGGCAGGGACCTTATAAAGTGACAAGACAAATCTCACCTGTAGACTATGAAATCCTAATAAAAGACAAACACAAAATATTTCACATAAATATGCTAAGACCATACCACAACAGAGACAACGAACAAGACGATACGACAGCTTGCACCGTGATAATAGATCACGAAGATGACGATTCTAGCGACGAGATTCCAACACCTACATTAAACACGACTAACTGCTTGAAGGAGATCAAGATCAATCCAAACCTAAGTCAAGCAGAGACAAACAGTTGCAAACAGTTGATACAACAGTACAACACCATCTTTTCAGACAACCCAGGACAAACAGAATTAGTACAGCATCACATCACACTCACATCAAACACACCCATAAGATGCAGACCATACACAATACCATTACATTACAAAGAACAATTACATCAAGAAATTATCAACTTAGAAAAAAACAACATCATCAGACGATCCTTATCAGACTTCTCTTCACCCATGGTCATTGTACGCAAAAAGGACAAGACAATACGACTTTGCATCGACTACAGAAAACTGAACAAAATAACTATTTTAGATCATGAACCAATGGCAAACACTGACGATCTTCTGACAGAACTGACTGACGCTAAGTTCTTTACGACGCTTGACATGTCTAAAGGTTACTGGCAAATAGCTGTACATGAAGACAGCAGACATCTAACAGCTTTTGCCACACCTTGGGGACTGTACGAATGGTGCAAACTTCCATTTGGGCTAGTCAATGCCCCAGCCACATTCGTACGCATGACACGACTCCTCCTATCTGACATCCCTAATATCATTTGCTATATTGACGACATCTGTGTCCATACAGAGACAATGACGGAACATATAAAGACACTAGAACAGACACTAGAACGTATCAGACAGCACGGACTGACAGTGAAGCCTTCAAAGGTGAGCATGGCTTACCAAGAGATATCATTTTTGGGGTACAGAATATCCAATGGCTTTGTCATGACAGACAACAAAATTGTATCCAAAATTCTAAAACTGTCACTCCCGACTAATAAGAAACAAGTCCGGAGTTTGTTGGGACTGATCAATTATTACAGGCAATTCATTCCTGATTTTTCAGACCTGACCGAGGTTTTTTCTAACTTACTAACCAAGGATAAGCCTGAAAAAGTTGTACACGATGAATGCCTACGAAATGCATTTCATAAAGTTTTGACATACTTTTCTGATAAGAATTCGAATAATCTCATCCTTAAATTGCCCAACATTCGTTTACCTTTCAGATTGAGAACAGAAGCTAGCTCCGTTGCGATTGGGGCAGTCCTGTTGCAGGAATACAACAACATCCTGCATCCCATTTGTTTCATATCAAGAAAACTAAGGCCTCGAGAGCGGGCATGGTCCATTCCGCAATTAGAGGCACTTGCCTTAGTAGAAAGTGTGACGAAACTATCCAGATACCTTCTAGGACGTCACTTTATCATCGAAACTGACAACAGTCCATTACGGTATATAAATGCCGGAGTACCATCCAACAATATGATTGCTCGCTGGTCCTTGAAGCTTCAAAATTACAGTTTCGAGGTTCGTCATATTTCAGGCAGAATCAATACAATTGCCGACCTTTTGTCCCGTTGTCCAACCGACCCAGTAAGCAATGTCTGAGTGCAGAGTGTACTAATACACTCAGAACAACACAGCCACCAATGAGTGAATGTTGTTTCTATTCACCTACTGTGTAAGGTCTATAATTGTAATTGTGATACGGTTAAAAAAACTGACATGTATAATATACTTATTTTAATCAAGCCATGTAATGAGTGTAGTATAATTGTGTAGTGTGTGTTAGAAAGAGAACATTATTAATTGTAAATATACACCAAGAACAGTGTCACAGACGCTTAACCACTTACCAGAAGCGAACTTTACCATTTAACAGTGACAACTGTGAGTGACTTTCTTCACCGTGATATTTTAACGACGTGTGCAAATGTGGACTGAACAGTGACTTCTACACCACCTCTGCATCGAATTTAATCCAAAATGTTCGACAGTTGAACATCGGAAATAAGAACATTCAATCTTTATCCAGAAATTGTGAACACATCGGAAATAAGAACATTCCATCATAATCCGATAGTTGTGATACTAGAACATCAAACACGAACTTTGAGAACATTTAACTATCCGTTACAAAAGAAAACGGGAGCATTTGTGTTCAAACCGTGTAACAGCAACTAAATTTTGCGTTTCGTGTGTACTTCCTGTGTAATTTAAAAAGTATAGCAAAATTAGCAGACGATATACAAATATTCAAAAACTTATGACGATTGTAAAATCCTTTTGAATCTATAAAATATAATACACCAATTGGGTACTTATTTATTTTGATTAGTGTAATCTTAGAATCATATCTTGATTAATGTATTCATATTACCGACTTTTTCTCGTTAATATGAAGAAACGTCAAGCAATGACGCTAAGAAATTAAATAATTATTTTAAGTTATTGAATTTCTTGATTGTCAAAATTACTTCCCTTGCATTTATGAATTACACCAAGGGCCATAATTTGAAACATATTCATTAATGTGTATTGTATAAATAGACATTTTGGTTGCTCAAATGGTTAACACACCGGGTAGGCGTCCACCAAGCATGGCAGAGAGCTGCCAACATTGCAAACCAACATAAGAGCTCCTGGCCAAATGAGGTCAGAGTTTGAGTGTTTAATGCGACTCATATAAAGCCGTATTTCAGTCTGGCTAGATGGCTGTTGCAAAACAACCATATTATTACGTTTTTTTCAAGTTGCTGCGAGGTAGATGCGTGAAGCTGGTACTACTGATCTGACTGGGTATTATTGCAATGGAGGTAACCAGCCATCAGGGGGATGAAACCTGAGTTGTGTTAAAAGTTGTACTTCATTTGTCATTTCAATGCAACTTACATTTTTGTATATATTTCCATGCCATATATGTATTTTCATGCATAACACTGGGAAAGAGTAGTCTCTGACATGAAGTTAACACTACCCCAGTATATACAGACATCATAAATGAAAGATGACATCTTTCATTGAGGTACCCGGGGAGAATGTCAGAGCCTAACATGGTATAGCTGTGCAGCAACATCGTTGCGACACCCGGCGGACAAGAATTGTCGGCTGACAAGATTGTTACCTGACACGCGACCAGCGGTCAGCCTGACGACAGACGCACGCAGGACACGTGACACCACTAGAGGCAGTGGGCAGTTGGCGTGCTAACCTCAGACCGAGCTGGGACCGGGGACTGAACGGACATGTGCGATGAGAGCAAGGCGTTTGTGTGAATCTCCGTGATTGAAAGCCGAACGACTGATATCTTGAGCGTCAGACCTATGAGCTGTATTGTGGTTGTGAGCGTCGTGAGTTATATATTGTAGATTGTTGTAATTATCGTTCTGTATTTAATGTGGCAATAAATCCATAGAACTTGTGTTGCTGTGTCTTACGTCGAATCACGTTATACTTGTACTGTCTCACACGTGTTAGCTAACGAGCCAATTATAAGATCCTGACAGTCGGGTCGGGTCGGGTCGCGTCGGGTCGCGTCGGGTCGGGTCGGGTCGGGTCGGGTCTGGTCTGGTCTGGTCTGGTCTGGTCTGGTCTGGTCTGGTCTGGTCTGGTCTGGTCTGGTTTGGTCTGGTCTGGTCTGGTCTGGTCTGGTCTGGTCTGGTCTGGTCGGGTCGGTCGGTCGGTCGGTCGGTCGGTCGGTCGGTCTCTCTCAAGTCTCCATCTGTCTATCAATGTCTCTGCTTTGTTGTGTTTATTTTCTCTCTCAGTTGAAATACACAAAGTGTAAATTGTTCACATTTCTAGTTTTACAACAGTTTAACCTATTTAATTTCTCTTTTCTCTTAGTATATTTCTGTATTCCTATCTCTCTACCTGTCTCCTTCTCTCTCTCTCTCTCTCTCTCTCTCTCTCTCTCTCTCTCTCTCTCTCTCTCTGGGCATCTCTCTGTATACTCGTATCTGTCAGTGTATCTGTGCGTATCCCCGCTTCGCTATCCGTGTGTATCATGTATTCACTGTCTCCTCCTTTCAGTGCTGCCTGTTTTTAAATTTTAATCTGTCCATCTCTGCATTTCAGTCTCTCTGTATTTTGCTGTCTCTCAGTGTGACCACACAGCTCTCTTTCTGTCTATATCCATCCGTGGATTAACATGGAGACCATTTGGTCTATAACAAAATGGCCCTAGCAACATAAGCCCTAGCAGGTCTAGGCCCAAGCAACATAAGCCTTATCAACATAAGCCCTATCAACATAAGCCCTATCAACATAAGCCCAATTCGACTGAAGCCGTTTAAAAGGGACCTTAACTCTGTTTTACTTACGGACCAATCAATTTTTTATTTCTTCTGGCCCTGCGTGTTACTCCTTTCCGTCTTCTCAAACTCCTTGTTATGTTTTTTTTTAATTTTTTTGTTTAAAATCTATTGTTAATGTTGCAACCATATAATCAGATTGCTATTGGAACTATTAGTGTTGGAACTCTTCGCTGGCTGCTGAAGATGGGGACGGAGCGCTTAAGGGAATTCTCCGAATGCTGTGATGTCGGTTCCTAAATCAACCAATCAATCAATCAATCAAACCACATGTAATAACGTGATGGGCGTAACATATATCAAATTCCATTCTTCTGTTGCCTCAGAAGAGAAGTTATATTAGGGCCAATCGTCTGGCTCAGATTAATAATCCTGTGATCGAGTCAGCCACAATAGGGATTGTTGCCCAGAGAGGGTACCGGCTCATATATATATATATATATATATATATATATATATATATATATATATATATATATATATATATATATATATATATATGGAATACATTGTTTATCACAAAACAACTGCTATGAAATAATGTAATAGATTCATACAATTTGAATTCAAAACAGTTTCAACAAGGCAGTGTTTTATATCATGCAATACAGTTTTTTTTTTTTTTTTATTTGGCGCTGGCTTGCTTTTAACTCAAGCGTAGTCCGTACACACTATTTCTAGTAGTGCTGGGCTGAATTGTGTGGATTAGCTTTCCCTTTTAACAGTGTCCCTCGCCATCAGGCTTCAGAGGTACTTGTAATTTACGTCCCAAAGTCAAGGACGAGTGGTCAACATTCTAGTCCAACTGGTGTAGGAGTTGAACCCCTTACCCCGGCATCAGCACATCAGCACACCGGATGTTTAAGAACATGGTTTCTTATCCATACGACCATGCTGGCCTCCCAATGAAGATATGGAATGGACGATGGTAATTGGAGCAAAGCTGAACAAGATCTACAAACTTAGGGAATTCGCTGTAGCCTTTCTAGGGGAGATAATCAGCGGTGACAATCGTTAATCTTTCAGGGTGTGGGTTATAATATTTCCCAAGAATATTCTCTTGTAACATGAAGATCAGAACGACACAAGCATTGAAACCTCTACTTTCAATCACGCTGTAGAACAATTGTTTTCAACCTTTTTTTGACCCATGCACACTTTCACCATTTGTTAGAATGCCATTCCCCCCTTTCCAGCGAACGAAAGAATAATACTTCCCTCCTTTTCAAAATTGATAGCCTCAAAAGGTGTATTCAAAAACGCACCAAATTAATCATATTACAATAAACAAACAAAACGTCAAAGAATTGTCACTTACAACACGACACCAGAATGCCAGAAAATTGTGCTTTATCAAACAAAACGCTCAATAGAAAACCAGGATATTGTGCCTGAAGCCATTTTGAGTCTGCCAATTTGTGGTCTTAATTCTCTCCCCCCCCCCAACCCCCATGGACACCCTAATATTCCTCCCTGGGGGGAATTCCCCATTGGTTGAGAACCACGCTGAAGAAGATCAGTATCTACTTAGAGAATGCTCTTTAGTTTTAATAGGGGAGATAACCAGCAGGGAAAGTGTGGGATTCTGGCTTGGTCCTTCAACAAGGCTTTCGTCAGGCACTGACTTCTGAGCCCATGTCTTGCAACAGCGAGGCTACTATATCCCAGGCTTCCGTCAAGGACAGCACTACCCTGTAGTGTTGTTATTGCTTGATGGTTGGTGATCAAGGCAGGAGCTGACTCGTTTCGGCTATCTTTCCCCTCCATGTTCGTTTCGCTAGCCTGCAGGACGGTCAGACTTGAGCATGACACTGTAGTTGTGCTGTTCCCGCGTGACGTCATGCCGCCATAGATACAGTGTGCAAGATGCCTGTTTATCTGATGCTGCCTGCAGGTTCGCCGAGACAAGGAGTTTGAGTCTGCCGTACCATAAGCCCCTACTCCAGCCAGTCCCAGACCATAAACCAATACTTTTAACGAAAGCCCGGGCTATAGCACCCTATAAAAACAGTCGCAAGTAAAGACAGCGGACGTGAGAACTCACATCTGCTGTATATGCCTAGGAGTGAGGCAGCCGATATCCATCAGCGGTCAAAGTTACCACGCCAGGTGGAAAAGGACTGAAAATAATTCGTAGAGTTTGTTTATGCAGTGATCCCTGTAGATACTAAATCTTCTTTAAGCTTATTCCTTTCTCAGTTTATGTTTTTAGTATGGTAACTTGTATTTTTAAGTACAAATAGTTTTTGAGTCTATTAAACATTCAAATGTACATGTCCACTATTAGATGTGGAAATCAGACAATGACAATGGGCAGGAATATAAAGCAATATTGTATAAATAACCACATCTCCTTGACCAGGCGTAACATTAACACCAAGCCAGGAGGGTGGGAGGTAGGGAATTGTTTTAAATCAAATTTTAAAGATATTAATCGATAATACGTCTATATGTTCTTCTTCTTTAGTTCGCTTGGAATTTGTCTATATCTGCAATGTTGTCTCTTGTATGAATTTCACTGTCTCTTTCAGTTCACTCAGTGATCCATAGAGTTTATCTTCCACTGTTGTTTCTCTAGGCCAGAAGGTTTGGGCAGTCTTGGAGTATGAATTCTACTGAGCCAATCCACACCTGCACATGGCTGATTCGTCAATCTAGAATTGTCTAGACCTATCGTATTCGCCTTTGCTCCCAGGTCGACCAAGCCTAAAATGAAATGAAAAATTAAAAAATAGTTTTAACAGATTCAGTGCCAACCAAAAAGTAGGTGTACACCAAACAAAAATGGATGGCGGACACTGGGAAGTAGGGGAGGGGTGTGTCACAGTTATGGCGGACAATGGGAAGTAGGGGAGGGGTGTGTCACAGTTATGATCTAAAGGGTGTTAATATGGTTGCAGATATGTTGTATTATATATCAAATTAAAGAGGTTACACACGGAAAGCTACAGTATACACGTCCACGGCAGATACGGGAAGTTGCTTAATACGATTAATCATCCCATGGCACTTAATAAGTTAAATACAGAAGCCACAACGACGATATAACATTTCAGCACTCTCTGTCTGACATTCAGCTATAGTGACGTATTGCACAAGACATGCTTTCATTTTATTTTTGAAATTCAGCATCTACACAATCTATCTCTAAATTAAACAGCTTTCTTTGGTCATGTGATGAGAAGAAAGGCTTTGGAGAACGTTGTGACGAAAGGAAAGATCAAGGGGTAGAGAGGCAGACCAAGATAAATGACGCTGGATGGATTGAAACAGTGGCACAGAGGAATATCAGCAGAGTTGATCCAGAACACCAAAGACCGACATCTGTGGAGAGACATGAACGCCCACGCCAGCTGACAGGACACTTGATGATGATGACCTGCTGTAAATTTCTGTCATGTATTTTCCATCTGACGTTATAATTACACCAAACCTACAACATTTAATTCGAACGTTAAATTAGTACTACTGTATGGATCAGAAACATGGGGGGGGGGGGGGGGGGATGAAGGAGACTAAAACGATTACTAATAACTAATTCATTCAGTAGCACGTCCTTTGCAGAACCTCGCTTCTATAACAACCTTCCGGAAAACCTCTCGATCATAAGCAAGATGTCCTTTATCCGATACACCCATCTGGAGATCATCCGCCACATCCTGTACCCATCATCTCTTTGGCCTTCCCCTTCCTCTCTTCCCAGGCATATACCCCTCCATTATTGTCATCTCCAAACTTTCGTGACGTTTCAAGTGATCACAATATTTCAGTTTTCTTTGTTTTATCGTCTTTAATAGCCAACCTTTCAGCTCTTGAAGTATGGATGCATTTGTTCTTTTCTTTATCCAAGATATTCTTAGAACTCGTCTATAACATTTATATTCAAAGGCATTCATGCGCTTTTCAGCTTGTTTATTAAGTGCCCAGGTCTCACTGGAGTATGTTGCAATAGGAAAGATGCACGCTCTTAAAAGTCTAATTTTTGTATTTCTATCTGTCCCACTCCATAATTTATTCAGTTGTTGTTGTCTTTGAAGTGCAATAGATATTCGTCGTTTAATTTCTTTCATTATGTCACCGTTGTTGGTAATCAATAACCCAATATTTTCACAATTTTCCACCACCTCCAATTTTTCCTCATTATATATTTCTTTCTCCATAGTAGTTTTATCTGTATGGATATGCATATGCATATGCATTATCTTTGTTTTTGACATATTAAGAAATAAGTTGTGATTTTCACTATTCAGTTATGTTGAGGTTGTTAGGTTTTCTATACCATTCTGTGTTATGGATAGTAATACTGTATCATCAGCATACCGAATCTCTGGTATGTCATGACCACCGATATTTAGGGCATCATATTGCTCCCTGTTTATACAGAAGGGAAGAATAAACAGATGAATAATAAGGGGAGGAGATGAGCGGGGCTGTATGGGTCTCCCAGAGTTCCTTCACCACATCTGCCATATCATGCATCGCAGGAATCCATATAGCATAAGAAACAGGAGGAGGATCTTAACCACACGGAGAAGGGAAGAAGAAACAGATGAATAATACGGGGAGGACATGGGCGGGGCTGTGTGGTGTGGCTAGGGATGAGGGGGCTTGGAGAGATATGGTTGAGGGTCTTTGATTCAATGGGGGATAACGGGGGAAAGATAACCATGCCCACCACCCACCCACCCACAGACACACACAAATATATATTCATAAGTAGGTGTGTGCATATCAAATACTGATAAAATAAACACCACCCGCTTCCATACAGTAGAAGAGACGACACCCAACGTGTTGGTGACTTGTGTAGTTTGTGTTCTACACGAGGAGCAATTTGCTGATTCTAAAAGGAACTCAGTGCCCAGCACACTTGCCTGCCGGCCTAGTGGCCGTGTGCTGGAGTCCCCACCGAGGCGGGACTTATTTTAACTGATTCAGTGCTAAACAAAAGGTGGGTTTGGGCCAGACATGGTACACAATCACATGAACAAGTATTCTAGTGTTAATTTATGTTCACTGAGGATTGAAATTGTGGGAGATACCGCGAAACAAAATAAATAACGCAATTACCCTAGTGTGGCGACATATCGTCCATCTGTCCAAATAGGCGATCACATTTCACGATGTATTATCCTTAAGCACTCAAATTTTTAACGTTACTTAAATTATTCTAAGAAATAGTTATTATAAGGCATTTACCTGTTTCCAGTAGTTCAACCGGAGATGAGATGACAGGAACAACTGCTCCATACAGACTTTCCCACGACGAAGATCTTTCACTTCAGCTTCAAGTATAATTCAGTTCCTGTCCTTCTCCATAACCTGGTCTGAAGTTCATTGGGAGGCCGCAATAGATGCGTTTGTAGCGAAAGTCATTCACTGTCACTTACTAACTTTCTTTCCTTTAATGCAACAAAATTATAATCTTCATAGTTTTCTTCAAAACTTCACCAATAAGAAACTACACATAAACTTTACAATTTTTAGAATATCCAGTAACACTCAATTCAGTGGTCGTCGATCCCGGAATCATTTTAAATCTAAAACTGCGATCTAATTTCGGCAAACTCCAAAATTCTAGATTGCTTGAAAAGACACTAGCAGAATCAATTTTTCGACAGCCGTAACGTAATGGTTACAACAGCCCAACATTGCCGGAACAGTTAACGGCAAATATAGTTCTGTAAACTTTTAAAACAGACGTCAAACTATATTTCTGTAAACTTGTAAACCAGACATATCACAACTTGAGTTCAGTGTATGAAAACATGCGCACATTCTGAGCCACAAGGAATATGCTGAACCCCAGAAGAATGACTTAGCTCAAGTGACTTGTGTTCTACGTTGTACCCTGCCCACTGTTTACATATCTATTCACTCATGACTGCTAGCTGCATTTTGATTTGCTGGCTTCTTTACAATATATCCAGGACCTAAACATTACTCACAGATGGGGAAATCTGTTGTATTGTTTTCAAATGTTTATTAGGGCAAACTAAATAAAGTAAGTTAGTCAAGTAAACAACCTCTTTGACAGCCTCAGGCGCATTGGGTATATGGTGCTACACCCTTATTTGGGCACTGGGTGGCTGGTGTGGTCAGTATCACGCCGGTCGCCTGTACTGAGTTAGGCTGGGTCCACCTGGGAACCCACGTCAATTAGAAAAATGTCGAACCAGTCCCGATGGGGATCGAACCCATGACGACCGACTTGGCAGGTGTCTGCCAGTGAAACAGAGGGAGACGCAGCAACACATGGAGAAGAGAATTAGAGACAGAGATGGATGATATGGAGACGGCAATGTATCAAGAAGAGAAAATCAGAAATGATGATATTATGACTAAAGTGGGGGTTATAGCAGCGCTAGATTTCATTCGAATACAGCAAGTTAAATGAGTTGGCCATGTGATTAGACTACCAACTAACAGTACACCACAACAAGCAATAATGAACAGACCAAATGGAAGCAGACGAAGAAGCCGGCCACGTTAAACCACCGACAGAAGAAATAACACGGTCCATGGGAATCTCGATATATGGAACCCATAAACGGGCAGTCTCCCGCTGTTTATACTTCACCTCGACACCGCAAGGTACAAGAGGAACAAGATGAGATGATGATAAGGAGGGGATTGCAGGAGATAGCAAAAGATAGGCTTGGCGTGAGACTCCACACAGAACACTTCTTCTCTTCCTCTATTTGCTCCAGTGAAGTGTGTGTGTGTGTGTGTGTGTGTGTGTGTGTGTGTGTGTGCTTGTGTGTGTGTGTGTGTGTATGCGCGTGTGCTTGTGTAGGGAGACAAGAAAAAATGGGGGGGGGGGGAGAAGAAGGAATAAAAGAGGGGGGGGGGGGTAAGAAAAAAGGGAGAGGGGATAGAATTAAAGATCTTTTATGCAGTCTTTCAAATGCTCTTTGTAAGCTGATATTCATTCTAAGATTGTTTTTATAACATCATTCCAACTCTTTACGTGGTCTTCACCCTTGCTCTGTATATCCATCATATTTCTTCAATGTGGCTCTTTGTTGCAGATGGTACCACGGCGTTCTTGTGAGGTGGCCAAACCATTTAATCTGATGTTCTTTAATGAAGTGCATGACTGGTTGCAGACCTAGTGGTCTTCTAATGTCCTCACTGGTAATTCTATCTCTGACAGTTACTCCCGTAGATAAACTAAAGATAGAAGATACTGTTGAATGTAATTGTGGGACGGTACAATGACAGCTAGACATTTGCTGCAGGAATGTCCAACATACGCAGGACAGGGAAAACTACTTTGGCCAAAACACTCTCCATGGAGATGTCAACAAGCGCCTCATCATCATCATCATCATCATCATCATCATCATCATCATCATCATCATCATCATCATCATCATCATCATCATCATCATCATCATCATCATCGCCATCATCATCATCATCATCATCATCATCATCATCATGTGTCACGTCGATAAGAGTGAGCTCTCATGTTTTGCAGTCTTACGCGATCACCAGAGTCGTAGACCAGCTCTGTGTTTTTGTCTCGATCATGCCACATGGCCAAAACCATCCAGATATTTACTTCTCTGCCTTCCTCTTGTTCTTTTCCCATTAACCTTGCCGGTTGTCACCAAGTTCTTTAGTCTATTTCTTCTCATAATTTGCCCCAAAAATGTTGACTGTCGACGTCTGACTTCTGAAATCAACTTAAGATTTTCATTTGCTTCTTGTAGGACTTGCTCATTGGTTTTTTCCGTTTCTCCATGGTATTTTCATTTTCCTCAGAAACAAAATTTCCAATGTCATTAGATTATTTTTCCAGCTTGTCTGTTCATTGTCCACGTTCCATACAGAAGTACAGGTTTTGTACAGCACTTCAACATTCTATTTTCTCGTTACAATAAACATATGTTTATTGGTCAGTATGTTTTCCATCTTGCAAAAGGCTACCTTCGCAATAGAGATTCTTGTTTTAATGTCTTCCAAGCATCTCCCATCAGGTGTTGTGACTGTTCTGAGATAGTTGCACCGATTCATTTCTTTAAGAATATTCCCATTTACCCATATATCACTTTGTGACCGATTCATTTCTTTACGAATAATTCCATTTACCCATATATTACATTGTGGTATTTCTGTCTTCCTAGTGACACCATAATCTCTGTCTTCTTACAATTTAATTCTAACGCAAGTCAACAAGCTCTAGCTGACTGCTGATTTCTGTGGACATATTCATGGAGAAACCTGAAAATGTAGGAAGAAAATAAAAAGTGGAGAATTCATGTCCCACTACTGGATAAAGTGAAGAAGAAAAAAAGTCAGCTTGCTATTAATCGCCCGACTTTGCTATTGATGCATATTCTTCTTCTTATAGTTCATACCGCGTGGCGTTTAGTGATCATGTTAGTGATCATGTCTGTCCACAGCCGTCTGTCTCATGTGCTGCCAATCTTCTTATTGTCCATGCCGTGTGGCGTTGGTGATCATGCGTGTCCACAGCCTTCTGTCTCTTGTGCTGCCAATCTTCTTATAGTCCATGTCGTGGGACGTTGGTGATCATATCTGTTTACAACCTTCTGCTCCTTGTGCTGCCAATCATTTCTGATACCAATGTTTCTCCATGCTATGATGTCAAACTGTCCAGTATCTTCTCTCTTAGTCTCCCCTGTCTCTCCCTTACTCTAGCTTTCCCATTGTGACGACTTACTACAGCTTTCATATTACGATAATTTACTCCGGCTTTCCCCTTCTCACAACATGCCTACAGAATAATGACTGTCTTCGTCTGAGGCGAGTAACCAGTTCTCTCTCTGAGTTAAATTCTTTCAAAATAGTTTCATAACTTTTTCTATCCATCCTCGGTCTTCTCATCATTCTTCTAATTAAAGAAAAACAAAACATCTCTGCAGTTTCCACGTAGGTCCTCACTTGTCTACTAACTGTCCATGATTCGCTTCCGAACATTCGGAATGACTTAATATAGCTCTTAAGAACTCTTTTCCTCATCTCAACTTTATAGGTGCATTAATGTCACTATAACTAAAAGCTACAGTAGAAAAAGCAACATGTTTCCTTTTTTTTTGATGACTTATCAAAGTCGGTCTATTTGTGTCAGTCAGTGTACCTAACTGCCACTTACTGCCACTTGTCTTCTCTGGTTAAGATTTCTTCAGACACTAGTTGGCGTTCCTGGAAACTGCCAGCTGTCACACGGCCGGATTAAACTAGGACCTGGATTGATTGGCTTTTGAGCTGTGACCAACTCCTTGGCTAGATTTACGGCTGCTAAAGCTAGCATTGGTGAGAATTATGGGATGTCAGTTTGTACAGTTAACTATTTCAGGATCTAGGATGGCTTTGGACAGTAAGACACGGGATTGATTTCTTTTGGACAGAAGTATAAAGCAATAGCAAACTACTGAACGTAATCACGAACAGCGAAAATGCTGGGGTTGACTGCTACGTCCTGTGAAGGACATGCAACTTAATTTAATTTAATAATTTTTTTATATATTTTTCTATAGTAATTCTTACTGCAATTTTTATTCATTACTTCATTTCTAATTTCCCCTTCTCCTCCCCCTCCTCCTCCTCCCAACATCTTCCTCTTCTTCGTCTCCTCCTCCTCCTCTTCCTCCTCCTCCTCCTACTAGTCCTCCTCCCCCTCCTCCTCTTCCTCCTCCTCCTCTTCTTCTTCTTCTTCTTCTTCTTCTTCCTCCTCCTCCTCCTCCTCCTTCTTCCTCTTCTTCTTCTTCTTCTTCTTCTTCTTCTTCTTCTTCTTCTTCTTCTTCTTCTTCTTCTTCTTCTTCTTCTTCTTCTTCTTCTTCTTCTTCTTCTTCTTCTTCTTCTTCTTCTTCTTCTTCTTCTTCTTCTTCTTCTTCTTCTTCTTCTTCTTCTTCTTCTTCTTCTTCTTCTTCTTCTTCTTCTTCTTCTTCTTCTTCTTCTTCTTCTTCTTCTTCCGCCGCCGCCGCTTCTTCTTGTGTGTGTGTGTGTGTGTGTGTGTGTGTGTGTGTTAAATTCTGCTTCTGTTGTTTCTCCCCCTTTCTTCTTCTCCACCCACCCCTCTTCTTCTTCAATAAGCTCAAACTGACCACTGCTTTATGTACATATTTTCAGATCAATTGAAAAAAGTCCGCCTTCTCACTGCCGTCAATCAAGTTGTGTGTGGTGTGAGAAACACACGCTTGTCTAATGTCATTGTCACATTCGATATTGCATGTAGACTCCAGAAAGAGTTAGTAACACGTACGGGTAGAGACAAGATAAGATAAGAGTTAACTGCAGCCTAAGAATAGACAATATAATTGGACGGCGACTTGACAAGAGCCTGCCAGACACATCCGGAGAAGACACATAGGGCCAGCTGATCTAACGCCCGTGTAAGAAGAAACCGATAGCCAAGGCAAGATGGGCGATGTCTAAGGGAGTTGATGGGGGAAGTCTTCCTAGACGGACGCTGTGGACAGAAGATACGACAGGACAACGACGTAGACAATGTTGGAAACATACGATGGGGATTCACGGGAAAAATTGGGAGGCAGTAGTTTCTGTGTGCAACTCCCACATACAAAGTAACGGCTGCCAGGCCTGGGAGTGTTTGAGAACATCTCTGCACAACTTTATGTTGTGCGAGAGGAATAAATGTGTTCCCTGATCTATTTCTAGCTCACCTAATCCCGAGGGAATCTCCGTGGCGAAGTAGTCAAGCTGTCTAAGGTTGTGGGTTTGATTCCGAGCCGCGCCCTCAGGCTCACGAGTGCATTATTTCGGAGACTCCTAAGGGTCGTCGCTAGAGCTACAGAGTCCGTGCTTTGTGCGACGCTTTCCGCGCTGCGGAAAGAGACTGAGCCATATGGGATAAAAACCCGGTGCAATGAAGTCGACCCTATCCACATTTAAGCGACTTTTGTTTTTCTAACCCCGCTAACTCGCACGCCTATAGCTTCCTGGGTGGTTTACTGAGTTTGTTCGCATTCGTTCGTTTGTGTTATAGGCTACATGGCTACTTATTATATACTCTTTTAACTCGAATTCTCTTTTATCTCGTATCTCTTTTATCTCGTATTCACTTTTATCTCGTATTCTCTTTTATTTCGTATTCTCTTATACTCTTATTCTCTTGAGTTGATTTGAATCAAGAACCGACACCACAGTACTATGGACTTTCCTGTACGTGCTCCCTCTTCGTCTTCAGCAGCCAGCTTGGAGTCCGAATGCAAATGGAAAGGGAAAAGCTACTCCCCAAGCAGGCTGGGCAGTTACCGGCCAAGGAAAGAAACACGACCAAACATACATAAGCTGCTTTTGATCATTAAGAGTGGCCCAGAATAGACGGGAAACAATAAGTCAATATCGTTGAATATAAGAAAGAGTTTACTGAAATGTTACATAAAACATGTCTTGCTGTATGGCAGCGAATCATGGAACGTGAACGAACAGATTAAGAAGTGCTTGGAGACATGGAGATGTGATTTCACAGGCGAACGTTGGCGAACACCTCGGACTGACACAGCAACTGATGGCGAGTGCCGGGAAACGGCTAATGAGAGTTGAACATTGTATAGACATAAAAGGAAGAGAAAAACAGTGATTGTTGATCGTGTGGTGAGCAGAGAGACATGGGAGAATATCGTGATGACTGGACAGATCGGAGGTAGGAGAGGCAAGGAAAGACCGAGAGAAGTGGTGCTGGATGGACGGAGTCGATGACACGGAGTAGCGCCATCACATGTCAGTTAAAATTAATCCAGGACACCAGGGACCGTGGCTTGTGGAGATGCACGAAACCCAGTTAGCAGAGGACCTGATGGTGATGACAATGATGGACCAGACACTTTGTTTTTCTTCTTTTTCTTTCGCCCGTTATTCCTCATTAGCGCAAAGGTTCTCACCAACTCACCCCAACCACGCCTACATTAGGCTACCCCATTCATCTCCGCCTATATCCTTCACATATGATTAATTTAGGTCTCTACTTCTCTTATCTGTATGTTTTTAAGTGGTCCTCTATTTCGTGTGCATTGTGGATTCCACTCCCGTGTGTTGCCGGGGCCCATAAGGGAAGCAAAGAATAGCAACACTGTAGCCTACCACGCATGTCGTAAGAGGCGACTAAGGAGGCTATGGTTCCGTCGCCCTGCTACTGAGTGAGTGCGTGGCGCGACACTGTGAGCTGTGAGTTTCGTGTGGATTCCAGAAGAAGGTCTTTTTGCTTGTACTGTTCTCACTTGTTCTCAATGTGTGTCCTATCCAGCGCCGTAGTCATTTCCTCGCCTCTTGGTTCACCGGTATTTGTCTAGTTCTCTCCGTAAGCTCTACACTGGTGATTCTGTCATACGATTGTATTCCTTCTATTTGCCCAGGTACTATTTAATGCATGTCTGTAGTTTATTAGCAATAGTGTTAGTCGTCCTTCATGTTTCTGACAAATTTAGTAGTGCTGATGCCACGTTAGAATTGAGTATGGTGATATCGAATTCTGTCCGGTATTCCAAAGTTGTGGGGTCACCTGGATGTAAGACCTGGCTAATGTCCCGTATTCGATAGTTGTTCAAGTGGATGTAAGACCTGGCTAATACCCCGTATTCCATAATTGTTGGTTCACATGGATGTAAGACCTGGCTAATGTCCCGTATTCGATAGTTGTTCAAGTGGATGTAAGACCTGGCTAATGTCCCGTATTCGATAGTTGTTCAAGTGGATGTAAGACCTGGCTAATGTCCCGTATTCGATAGTTGTTCAAGTGGATGTAAGACCTGGCTAATGTCCCGTATTCGATAGTTGTTCAAGTGGATGTAAGACCTGGCTAATGTCCCGTATTCGATAGTTGTTCAAGTGGATGTAAGACCTGGCTAATGTCCCGTATTCGATAGTCGTTCAAGTGGATGTAAGACCTGGCTAATGTCCCGTATTCGATAGTTGTTCAAGTGGATGTAAGACCTGGCTAATGTCCCGTATTCGATAGTCGTTCAAGTGGATGTAAGACCTGGCTAATGTCCCGTATTCGATAGTCGTTCAAGTGGATGTAAGACCTGGCTAATGTCCCGTATTCGATAGTTGTTCAAGTGGATGTAAGACCTGGCTAATGAATACACAATTTTTTTAGATGTCTAGCTGGTCATGCATCAAAGTACACTTTTTTTTGATGCAGCGAGGCAGTGTACTTATATGGAGGTGACAGGTTCGAATCCCGGTCGATAACTATAACTTTCAATTGTTATGTTGTATAGTGCGCTCTCTAGTCCCTACTTCTGTCTTCTGCTTCTGTGAGCTCCAAGTAATACATGTGTGTTTATTTGTGAATTGAACATTCTAAGTTTGGTGCTAACTTTAATTTCTTGCTCAACGTTTAATGTGAAAACGTGGTAGTTAGCCATGGAGAATGAACGAGGTCAATGTTGTTTCAGGCAACAAATTTCATCACATCGATTATTCAATGACAGGTTATTGGAGGCATTTAAGAACTTTTAATGCAGGTAACACGACATTTCAATATTATTTGATACAATCTGTGATGCCAATCTAGCCAGGTCTTTCAGAACTGAACGGACATAAATGAGACTTAAAACAGTTAAGTGTATAAAATTGGCGATTACAATTATGTCATATTTTGAATCGTGTATTAACTGTGTAGCAGAGGTGACGTAATAAGGTTTCGATATTGTATAAAATTATGTAATCAGCATTAAGTGTCTTGTGGGTTGTCGTCCCTAGCTAAAAGTTACATGGTCGTCTTTCTATTCCCGGGCTAGTTTATTTATAGAATCACATTAGTTCTCAAGCGGTAATGTCCGGTGCACTAAATTGTTTAATTTTTGTGTAAAATTCTGTGGCGAGTAAGACCACACAAGAGAGCAGAATAGACAGAGAACTAGAAATTAGATGTCAAAAAGCAAGCGTGCGTACATATCAACTATCACCCATACTGAAACATCCACATATACACATGTCCACAAAACGACAGATAATAAATAACATATTCACACCAACCTTATGCTATCAATATCAAACTTGAGTATTATCCAAATCATACTTACCCAAAATCAATACCTGTGAGATTAGATGCTTGATGAGAGCTGTCAACTTAACTATCCGAGACCGAATTAAAAATGATGTTATCAGACAGACAGTGGGATCAACACCTTGTGCCACATATATTGAAAAGCCTAAGATCATATGGTTTGGTCATCATCTTTAGAATGCAACACTATCAACTACCAGCACTGTCCCTACATCATCGAAGAAGATTTGGTACGAGAGCAAGAGGACGCACGAGAAGAAAATGGATTGACCACATCAAAGACATTCTAGAACCAACGGAATGACACTATCCAGTGCCACCCAACGGGCGTTGGGACGCCAACTATTCCTCCACACGACGCTTGACAGGAAACGTGGAAGATGATGATGATGATGATGATGATGATGATGATGATGATGATGATGATGATGATGATGATGTGTGATGATGATGATGATGATGATGATGATGATGATGATGATGATGATGATGATGATGATGATGATGATGGAGACTACATTTCACATGGAACAGTGAGTAGCATTTTGCGTGATATTCACTGGCACAGGAACAGAGCCATAAGAACTACTTTTAACTGACATTATGCTATTTGTGTCAAACATGAATGCTTACTGCAGCTAATGAGCGCTAATTCATAACAATAGAGACGAGATGCCTCAGAAGAGATGTGAGAGTAACTGTGAGAGATAGAGTTACGCATGAGGAAATTAGAAGAGCTGTGAGAGTAACTGTGAGAGATAGAGTTGCGCATGAGGAAATTAGAAGAGCTGCGAGAGTAACTGTGAGAGATAGAGTTACGCATGAGGAAATTAGAAGACGACTAGGTCTGTAACCAGTCATGTACTTCACTCAAGAAAAACGGATTAAACGGTTTGGCCATCTCACAAGAATTCATTGGAACCATCAACTACAAAGATACACATTGAAGAAATATTGGGATATAGAGCAATATGAAGACCACGTTAAAGACGGAATGGTAGTATCAAGAACACCTTGTGAGAAATGAACACCAGCTTATAAAGAGCATTATAGAAAGCGCATACAAGATCCCCTCCCCCCCCCCCCCCAAAAAAAAAAAAAAAACACTCCCCCACACTGGACACTCCACTGGAGATGAATGGAGGAAGAGAAGAAGAAGAGGAGGAGGAGGAAGTAGAAGAGGAAGAAGACAAGGGAGAGGAAGAAGAAAAGATGAAAAATAATAATAATAATAGTAATAATAGTAATAATAATAATAATAATAATAATAATAATAATAATAATAATAATAATAAGAAGAAGAAGAAGAAGAAGAAGAAGAAGAAGAAGAAGAAGAAGAAGAAGAAGAAGAAGAAGAAGAAGAAGAAGAAGAACTTTGGGTACATTATGGAAGGAAGATTTATACCAGTCAACATACAGCAGAAAGCGATATCATCATGTACTTATCCTCTTCTTCTTCTTTTTCCTTCTCCTCTTCCTTCTCCCATTCCTCCTCCTCCTCCTCCTCCCCCTACTCCTCTTCCTCCTCATCATCATCATCGTAATCGGCATCATCATCATTATCGTAATCGTTGTCATGTAGCCATTATCATCATAACGGCCACAGCCATAGTGATGATCATTTTCGCAAACATATTTATTTCTTATCCTCATTCTACTTCTACTCCTCCTCATAATCATAAACATATTCAACACTTTTCATCATCATCATCATCATCGTCAAAATGATCGTAATCGTCTTCATGTAGTCAGTATCACCACAACAACCTCAGCCGTGGTTATCATCTTCGTCATCATAGTGTCCTTCTTGTTCTGCCTTATATCCCTCATTGGTTCATATGTCCCCAACCAAACTGCGCCTAGCCGTTCTGTCTTTTCCTATCCAGTTCACCATGACCTCCAAATATTATCCATATCTGTCTGTTAATTCTTTCCCCCAAGTGTTTCTAGATCTCTCGCTAATTCCTTTGCCATGTGGGTTCCAGACAAGAATGTCTAGTTATATACCCACAGGAGGCCAGCTGATGTCGAGGTAGGGGGTTCAACCACTACACCGTACAGTTCGATTAAAAAGTTGACTTCTCGTCCTTGATTGGGGACGTAAATTACAAGTACCTGTGAATTCCAAGTGGGTTTGCCTGATGGCGAGGGACACTGGTAATAGGGAAAGCTAATCCAGGGGCAAAATTCAGTCCTGGGCTATTCGAAGTAGTGTCTCTAGACTAAGCTTGAGTTCAAAGCGAGCGACCCCCAGAATATATTGTCCTCAGGTGTTCTCAGTGTGTGTCCTACCAATCTTCAGTCTTTTCTTCACCTTTAATAAATAAAACCATCCAACCCACTTCCACGCTGTTTCTTGTTCTCTAACAAATAAAACACACACAACTGTCTACGTTGTTTGTTATTTTCTAACATATAAACTACCCACCCACTGTCCACGCTGTTTATTATCTAACATATAAACTACCCACCCACTGTCCACGCTGTTTATTATCTAACATATAAACTACCCACCCACTGCCACGCTGTTTATTATCTAGCATATAAACTACCCACCCACTGCCACGCTGTTTATTATCTAACATATAAACTACCCACCCACTGCCACGCTGTTTATTATCTAACATATAAACTACCCACCCACTGCCACGCTGTTTATTATCTAACATATAAACTACCCACCCACTGCCACGCTGTTTATTATCTAACATATAAACTACCCACCCACTGCCACGCTGTTTATTATCTAGCATATAAACTACCCACCCACTGCCACGCTGTTTATTATCTAACATATAAACTACCCACCCACTGTCCACGCTGTTTATTATCTAACATATAAACTACCCACCCACTGCCACGCTGTTTATTATCTAACATATAAACTACCCACCCACTGTCCACGCTGTTTATTATCTAACATATAAACTACCCACCCACTGTCCACGCTGTTTATTATCTAACATATAAACTACCCACCCACTGCCACGCTGTTTATTATCTAACATATAAACTACCCACCCACTGCCACGCTGTTTATTATCCAACAAATACAACGAAACACCCAAGCGTCACGCTGATTGTTCTCTAACAAATACAACGACCCACCCCAATGTCCAGTGTGTGTATTCTCTAACACATTAAAAAACATACACACTACTGCCCACGCTGTTTATTGTTCTCCAACAAATAAACACCCATCCCCTGTCACGATATTTATTCTCACACAATTGAAACACAAACGCACCATAAAACAATGCGATCCCTAAATGAATGTAAACAGAGAGGCCACAAACAATTTGTTACACGATTTATTGCATGGCATATTTGGTTGCATCCCGTCAGGTGCACATTCATTCATTCATTCATTCATTCATTCATTCATTCATTCATTCATTCATTCATTCATTCATTCATTCATTCATTCATTCATTCAGTAGCTTGTCCCTTGCAGAACCTCGCTCCCATAACAGCCTTCCGGAAGACCTCTCGATCATAAGCAAGATGTCCCGCGTCTGATACACCCATCTGGAGATCATCCGCCACATCCTGCACCCATCTTCTCTTTGGCCGTCCTCTTCCTCTCTTCCCAGGCATATACCCCTCCATTATTGTTCTCTCCAAACTTTCATGACGTTTCAAGTGACCAAAATATTTCAATTTTCTTTGTTTTATCGTCTTTAATAGCCAATTTTATTCAATATTCAGCCCTTTAAATATGGATGCATTTGTTCTTTTCTTTACTCAAGATATTCTTAGAACTCGTCTATAACATTTATATTCAAAGGCATTTATGCGCTGCTCAGCTTGTTTAGTAAGTGTCCAGGTCTCACAGGCGTATGTTGCAATGGGAAAGATGCATGATCTTCAAAATCTAATTTTTGTAGTTATGTCTGTCCCATTCCATAATTTATTCAGTTATTTTAGTCTTTGAAGAGCAATTGATAGTCGTCGTTTAATCTTTTTCATTGTGTCACCGTTGTTGGTAATCAATGACCGAAGGTATTCAAAATTTCCACCACCTCCAATTTGTCCTCATTAACATATATTTCTTTCTCCATAGTGGTGGTTTTATCTGTATGCATTATCTTTGTTTTTGCTATGTTAAGATATAAGTTGTGATTTTCACTATTCAATTGGGTTGAGACTATTAGGTTTTCTATACCAGTCTGTGTTGTGGATAGCAATACTGTATCATCAACATATCGAATCTCTGGTATGTCATGACCATCGATATTTAGGGCATCATATAGCTCCCTGTTTATATATTGCATAGTTATATATCTGATGAAGTGAATACATGAACAATCCTTTAGCTTAAATAATTAAAACACATAGACACATTTATTGTTAAACAAAACGACACTTTTACGATGTCATAGTATATTCTCTTTGATTGTTGATTTCAGTATTACACATACAGAACTCAGAGCCGTCTATGTGTACAGTGGACTCATACAAAGACACAATATAAATTGTTTTACAGCGCTCAAACATGGACACATCTACTCTTTGCTTAAACATACTCACGCTTCCATTCTGTGAATGAACTCACACATACACATATTACGCCTTATTTACATAGATATGTACACACATACACACAAACACACACCCATACATATACATAATACATGGAAATAAATTCGAAACAATACATTCCCTTAGTCAATTCAAACACAGTAGCCCCTAACAATATCTTGCAGGATTTATTGTCTGGCATATTTCGCTGCATCTCGTCCTGTACATACCACAGAGTTATATATCATATGAAATGATAAATGAATAACACTAATGCTGAAACAATTAAAACACATAGTCACAGGTATTGTTACAATGTTCGAATAATTATAACTTCTTATCCTCAAGATAATTTCAAATTTAACATTAATTTAACACAAATTTAGCTCACATATAGTGAGGCGTTACCAATTAGGCGCTTCCAGTCGATTTTATGCAAACTCAAACGCTTAGTGTTAAATTTGAAATGTTCAGCCGTTGAGAAAACAATATCAAACTACAGAAAATAAAAACAAATTAGCAGTCAAAAGAAACTGGAGACGATTGCGAATTCCTGTAAAGGATATGCACTTACTTCTTTAAAATGTCAAAATTCGCAGAGTAGCCCAAATAGGCTGTTGCTCAGGTTACATTTGAAAATAAGACAAAATTCCCAAAAAAATATGTTTGGACAGCCTTATGGTCCTGATAATGAATATACCCCCCACATTGAGATTGTAACAGGGTTTAAAAGACAAGAAAATTGAATTTATTGCACCAGATTACACTCTGGGCACCAGGTTGTCCCTTCAAAAGCATCGCACAAATCACGAAATCCTTAGCTCCAGCGACGACCCCCAGAAGTCTCCAAGAAAATTGGACTCTTTAAACAAACGACCTGGCCCGGAATCGAACCCACATACTTCGGAACGCGAGGCAGGCGGCGTAAGCACTGCGCCACGGAGACACCCAGCCAAGCAAAAATGATGTACTGACAGCCTTGTCTTGCTGATAATGACAATGGCTAAAACAAATATGTCAACGATACATTTCAATGGAGAGAGATTACAGAAAGTGAGCAATTGTGAATATCTGAGTACACTGCTGATAGAAATGTCATGACACTGGTCAGTTGTGAATATCTGGGTACACTGCTGACAGAAATGTGATGACACTGGTCAGTTGTAATATCTGAGTACCCTGCTGATAGAAATGTCATGACACTGGTCAGTTGTGAATATCTGAGTACACTGCTGATAGAAATGTCATGACACTGGTCAGTTGTGAATATCTGAGTACACTGCTGATAGAAATGTCATGACACTGGTCAGTTGTGAATATCTGAGTACACTGCTGATAGAAATGTCATGACACTGGTCAGTTGTGAATATCTGAGTACACTGCTGGTAGAAATGTCATGACACTGGTCAGTTTTGAATATCTGAGTACACTGCTGATAGAAATGTCATGACACTGGTCAGTTGTGAATATCTAAGTACACTGCTGATATAAATGTCATGACACTGGTCAGTTGTGAATATCTGAGTACACTGCTGATAGAAATGTCATGACACTGGTCAGTTGGACTAAAATTATACTTCTTGTTCTTCTCTTCATCATCAAGTGCCATGCAGACTGGCGTAGGCGTTCATGACCCCCCACAGATCTCGGTCTTTAGTTTTCTGGCTCAACTCTACCGTTGGTATTCGTCCATGCCACCGTCGCAATCCATCCAGCATCATTTCTCTTGGTCTGCCTCTGCCTCTCTTCCCCTCGATCTTCCCAGTTGTCACAATGTTCTCCAATGCCTCTCTTTTCATCACATGAATAATAAAAAGTTATTTGCATCTTTCTTATTGTTGTATATAATGTTCTAGTTTCATTAGCCTGTTTCAGGCATTCGTTGTTAGTTACTTTGGCAGTCTCGAGGACGTAAATTACAAGTACCTCTGAAGTCGGAGTGAGTTCTTCTGATGACGTGGGACACTGGTAATATGGAAAGCTATTCTGCACGAAGCAATCAATCCAGTGCACTAGAAATAGTAGCACGTGTATGGAGAACGCTTGAGTTCAAAGCAGCGAAAAAAACAACAGTGCAAGATGAAAGGAAATGAAGATCTGTATGGACTGCCACTGACAGCTCCCTCCATAATTATCTTGTCCAGCCATTCGTGACTGTTTAGTGCTCAAAACATTTGCTGTCGTTATTGTTGTTGTTGTTGTTGTTGTTGTTGTTGTTGTTGTTGTTGTTGTTGTTGTTGTTGTTGTTGTTGTTGTTGTTGTTGTTGTTGTTGTTGTTGTTGCTTTAATGATCAATCCAGTAGTGAGTTCTTGTTGGGTAGACCTCTTTGTTCTCTTAGTTTAGTTTAGTTTAGTTTAGTTTAGTTCAGTTTAGTCGACGCATCAACATCACGACACACAGATGAATCCCATAAGTGTCCCGTTCTACTCCTAACTCAAACCTGAGTCTGGAGAAACTCAGCTCAATGCACGAACTCCGTAGCACCGGCGAGGATCCTGTAATACTTTGGGTAGATTTTTAACTCGAAATTTTTCCCGGGCAGCGCCGGTAGGCTATTCGTTTTCGATATCCAACTGCAAAGGGATGTTTTACGTGCCCAAGAATACACACGGGCGTCCGATCTCACTACCCAGAGACCAGGGGAAATTTTGTTACTATAAGTCCACGTGAAAAAATCCCGGCCCTCACCGGGGCTTGAACCCCGGACCTCCAGAACTCGAGGCGGACACTATACCTCGAGACCACACACCCCCCCTCTCCTCCCCCCCCCCCCCTAACGTTTAACTTGGCTGTGGATTTTTTTTTTTTTCGCTCACTCGCTGTGAACTCAAGCGTAGGTTTGTTCTCTGTTAGGTCCAATGAATTATTTGTGCTCTACTGTAATTCTATTAGATAAGCAAACATCAAATTCTGTCAAAGGATATTGGGCTGTGTCAGACAGAGTTCTATTAGTAAAATTAAACGGAAGACCTTTTAAAATAAATGTAATTCAAGTATATGCCCCAACAAGTGAAAGCAGTGAAGAAAGTATAGAGAAATTTTATAATGACATAGAGTCTGCTTTGAAGAACTGTAAAAAATCAGAAATAAATACCATAATGGGTGATTTCAACGCAAAAATAGGAAAGCAAAGCGATGGATGCAGTGTAGGCAACCATGGTTTGGGAGAGAGAAATGAAAGAGGTTACAGACTTGTAGAATGGGCAAAAGAACAAGAAATGGTTGTAGGAAACACCTGGTTTAAACAACATCCTAGAAGATTATGGACATGGAGGAGTCCAGACAGCAGGATTAAAAACCAGATAGATTACATCCTGATAAGCAAAAGGTTTCGAAATGCATTAACAGTTGTAAAAACAGTTCCAAATGCAGACTGTTACAGTGATCACAGATTAATTACTGGCACATTGAGGGTAAAGTTAAAGAAAGTCAAGTATACAGCAGGAAACCCTAAATATGACTTGTGCAAATTGAAAACTGACAAAGAAATACAAGATAATTTTAACATAGAAGTAAAGAACAAATTTGATTTATTGTCTGATCTAGAGATCCTATTTCAAGATGTAAATGATCAATGGGAAATGCTGAAGAATTCAATCAGTTGTGCAGCAGAAAAAACTATTCCAAAAGTAAAGAAAGTGGGCCGTAAGACATGGATGACTGAAGAAATTTTACAACTAATGGAAACAAGAAGACAGAACAAAAATAATCCTGCCAAATATGAAGAAATTCACAGAAAAGTCAGAACCTTATGTAAGGAGGCTAAAGAAACATGGCTTGAGAAAAATTGCAGAGAAATTGAAAAACAACACAACAGTAAAAATGCGAAACTAATGCACAAAAGAATTCAGGAGATTACTAATCAAAGAACACGTACATCAGCAGGCTGCCTAAAGACAAAAGATGGAAGAGTCGTAATAGAAAAAGATCATATTTTACATGTATGGTCATATTACGTGAAAAACCTTTATGACGATAACAGAGACGAACAGTATGATGTTCAAAATAACAATGAAGGGCCAGCAATTTTGAAGACGGAGGTTCAGAATGCTCTTAATCATATGAAATCTGGCAAGACCCCCGGTCCAGACAGCGTCACAACAGAAATGATTAATGCTTTAGAAGAATATGGAATAGATAAAGTTACCAGTCTGCTTAATACAATATATGATACTGGAAATATACCTCATGAGTTATGTAATTCTGTATTTATTGCAATCCCAAAGAAATCAGGAGCCTTGGAATGTGATCAACATCGAACAATTAGTATAATGAGTCACATCACGAAGATTTTGCTAAGAATTATCATGCAAAGAGTTAGGAGGAAAATACAACCTGAAATAGGAAATGAACAATGTGAGTTTGTAGTAGGCAAGGGTACAGTAAATGCTGTGTATATACTGAGAACCGTAATCGAACGTTCTATAGAAGTAAACAAAGATCTACACCTTTGCTTTATTGACTACACAAAGGCTTTTGATAAAGTGAGACATGTCAACATGATAAGGATGCTTGAAGATCTACAAATTGATGGGAAAGACCTTAGACTTGTAAAAAACATATATTGGAAACAACAAGCTGCCATAAGAGTTGATAATGAAGTAAGCCAATATCAGCCTATTAAGAGAGGTGTGAGACAGGGATGTGTAATGTCTCCAGATCTGTTTTCTCTGTACAGTGAAACTATTTTCAGAAATATTGAAAATATGGAAGGAATCAACATTGGGGGACGATGCATCAATAACATTAGATATGCAGATGATACAGTCTTGATTGCAGACAATGAACAGGATCTGCAAAATTTAGTAGATGCGGTTGTTACACACAGTGAACAACAAGGGTTAGAATTAAATTGTAAAAAGACACAGATTATTGTCGTCACTAGGAAGAACGAAATACCACAGTGTAATATACAAGTAAATGGGAATATTCTTCAACAAGTGAATAGGTACAATTATCTCGGAACAGTAATAACATCTGATGGGAGATGCCTTGAAGAGATTAGAACAAGGATCGCCATGGCAAAAGTAGCCTTTAGCAAGATGAAAAACATACTGACCAATAAAAAGATGTCAATTGAAACGAGAAAAAGAGTGTTGAGATGCTACATAGAACCTGTACTTTTATATGGATGTGAAACTTGGACAATGAGCAGCCAGGCTGAAAAACATCTGATGGCTGTAGAAATGTGGTTTCTGAGGAAAATGCAAAGAATACCATGGACAGCCAGAAAGACCAATGAACAAGTCCTTCAAGAAACAAATGAAGATCGTAAACTGATCAGAGACATTAGACGTAGACAGTCACAATTTTTTGGGCATGTTATGAGAAGAAATGATTTGGAGAACTTGGTGACAACTGGTAAGATCGAGGGGAACAGACCAAGGGGAAGACCTAGAAACAAGTATCTGGATGGCTTGGCCTTGTGGCATGGTCGAGACAGAAACACGGAACTGATCCACGACTCTGTTGATCGAGTGAGATGGCAGAACATGACCGCCCACGCTTACCGGCATGGCACATGATGGATGGATGGATGGACTGTAATTCTTATATTCAAAGGCAAACATTTGCTTTGTTTCATATTCAGGTGTCACGTCGTTAAGGCATATTTGGACGACGACGACGACAACAACAACAACAACAACAACAACTCATGCAACAACAACAGCAACAACAATAAGTGCATCAGCTGTAGTAGTAGTAGTAGTAGTAGTAGTAGCAGCAGCAGCAGCAGCAGCAGCAGCAGCAGCAGCAGCAACATCAACAAAATCAACAACAAAAATCACCACCACCACAAGAACTGATAGAACGACAACAAGAACAACAACAACCACAACAACAACTGATAGACCAACAACAACCGATAGGACAACAGCAAAAACAACAATTTACAGAACAACAACATCGGTTGATAAAACAACAACAACAACAACAAAAACAATAACAATAATTGAGAGAACAATAAAACCAACAACAACAGTTGATAGAACATCAATAATAAAAACAATTGACACAACAAAAATAACAACAACAAATGATAGAACAACAACAACAACAACAATTGATAGAACAATGACACTAACAACAACAATTGACAGAACAACAATAACAACAACAAATGATATAACAGCAACAGTCAGACAACAGAGAACACGCATCTGTCCTGTGGCAACGCACGGCTGTGAATCTCGGCTATTTAACAAACCAGCTAACACCGCGCATATTAGCCTTTGAATATACGAGTTACAGTAGGGAACTAACAGATAATTGAGCCTTACAGGAGTGCTGAATGGGTAAGAGCGCTGGTTTTTACATTTCCGGTGTGCTGATGGTGAGGTAGCGGGTCCAATTCCTACACCCGAGAGTTGGACTAAAGTGCTGACTTCTCGTCCTTGACTTTAGGATGTAAATTATAAGTACCGCTGAAGTCGGAGTGGGTTCGCTTGATGGCGCGGGACACTGGTAATAGGCAAAGCTAATCCCCACACAAACATCAGTCCAGTATACTAGAGATAGTATCATGTGTGTGGACTACGCTTGAGTTCAAAGCGAGCCAGCGCAAACAATATTCCACAGACTGGTTAAACGTTAATTACATATCCTCTATATGACGTCACAGTCAACCCTAACATTATTTGGCTGTTTGTGACTGATTCCTGGGCAAGATTACTTTCGGTAATTTGGCGTTGCTTTCTCAACGACCGGCACTCATACCATTGTATGAGAACCAATGCATTCAGTCTGCTTCCAAATCGCCTGCAGCTGTGTTTCGAACGCGATATGCGGGATTACGAATGGCATTCGTAACATGTTCGCCACAGAGCCGACTGGTATCCAGCAATTAACAGCGTTCTACCAGTTCATGTGGCATGAGGGATGTATGCGGCCCGAAGGATTTCCAACTCGTGGTTAATTACTCTGCTCTAAAGCTATCGTATTGCTGACTTATACAAGGATCAAACGATTTGTTTCGTGTAGTAGTAACAGTAACCTCGGATAATTTGTTATGATTTACTTTTCCATGTAACTGTAACATTCCTGGGGCTTGGAAGTCTGTTTAGTGTATCGGAGCGGTCGCTAACACCCCCTGCTACGCTGTAGAAAGCGGAAGATAGTTTTCTTCCGGAAGCAGCATCTGAAGACGTCTGCGAAACTTTGTCGAAACCTTGGATTCATGAAACAGTATGTGATTGGGTGTACACACGAGGACAAGTACGACAGAAGCAGTATAATCGTCTTCAGCAATGGCGTAATGTTCTCCCTGGCGCTGGGGTAGTTGAAAACTGTCCAGGAATTCATGACAAACACAGGGCTCCAGCAAATAAAATACTCCATGACCACAACACAAAGCATCTTGACCACCCGCTTTTTGTTGGCTAAGACTCGGCAGTTGTAGGCTGGGCGTAGGACTTGCAGCTGACATTTGGCGCTGGTTGATTCGGTGGAGATGCTTCTGGTGACCTGCTTCCTTGGGATCAAGGGTGACCTGTTCTGGGTTGATGTGTAGTCGTTTTGTTTCTCTGCGACATCTCTTCGCGAGCCTTGTTCCAATGACAGAAAGAAAAACATCCAATAGTTAGTTCATGTAAAACATTATATCACTAACCGACATTTCTTCACGACCTTAGTTCAACTGAAAGAAAAGCGTCCAGCAGTTAGTCAATGTAGAACATTATACAGTCTAGTCCACTTAATTCGAACTCGGATAAGTAGAATTTCGATTAAGTCGACGTTATTGGGTTGGTCCCTACCAAGATCCTTCTTTATCTTTGGATAAAAATTCCTGATAAGTCGAATTCGGTTAACTCGAATTTTCGGATTAGTCGAACATAATAATGAATAACGACTATATAAGTGTTCATGTTTAAGTCGAACTGTTCATTTCACCCCCCCCCCTCCCCCCCCCCCCCCAAAAAAAAAAATAATAATAATAAAAAAAATAAAATAGTTTGACCAGCAACTATTGCAAACTGCTTTAGACAAGCTGGCTTCTTACCTGCAGTAGATGTCTCTGTAAATGAGAATTCGACACCATTAGCGAGCAGTGAGTGCAATGTTACTGACATTTCAGTGGGGCCATTACTATCTAGATTGTATAAAGAGCTGAAGATTGACGCAGAGGAGTTTGTGCACATTGACAATGATGTTTCTACTAGTGCCACTCTTTCAAGCACTGATATTATAGGGCTATGTATGCCAGTCATTCAACCAACAGACCCTTCCATCCCTGACTCTGATGATGAGGATGACTGTGGGTTGCAAGCACAACCTATATCGCAGTCAGATATTTTGGCATCAATTGATAAAATTGACATTTATATGATGCAGAATGGATGTTGAGATGATGCGGTCTCACCATCTTGTTCCTTTAAACAGGCAATGGGAAGGCTTTTTTCACAAGTCAAGAAGCAAACCTTAATCACAGACTTTTTCTTTAATTAATTTGGAAATTTTCAAGATTAAACATTTCAACATTTCTGATATTATTTGTTCACTACCTGTGTTTCCTAAGTGGTACAATCATTTTACTCAATGCTAGTGCATGGTACACATGTATTCGTGTAAATTAGTGTAAATATGTGTGCAGTCTGGATAAGTAGAATTTCTGATAAGTAGAACAAATTCCTTCGGCCCCTGCGACTTCTACTTATCCAGACTGCACTGAATCACACACCGAATCTATACGCGAACCTAGTTCTAATGAAAGAAAACAGTCCAGCAGTTAGTCCATGTAGAACATTATATCACTCACCAATTGTGTTTGCTCGCTTTGTGCTCGAGCGTAGTGTATGATTGACTGACTTTTGTTTGTGGATTAGTTTTCCCCATTACCAATGTCCCTCGCCATAAGGCAAACCCACTCCGACTTCTGAGATGCTTGTTGTTTACGTCCCCAAGTCAAGGACGAGAAGTCAAAATTTTAGTCCAAATGACCAGTGTAGGGGTTACCCCGCTACCTCGTCACCATTACACCGGAAGTATAAGAGCTAGCGGTGTTATCCATTCGGCAAAGCTGACCTCCACACACTATAAGTCACAGTGGACGTTGTGGTTTTCACGTTATCCTGTTGACCCAGTGGTTATTGGTTCGAATTCGGGTGGGGTCGGATGTTTACAATGGACCTGGACTGACAGGTGGACCCAGACTACAGTGTCTACCAGGAAATGGCTCGGGAAGTGAAAGCGACAAGCGTGATGCAGGCACGTCATCCCCCAGAGTACCCGGTGGTCGAGACAAATATGGGTTGAGCACCACAGTTGTACTACACCTTAGGAGGCGTGAAAGGGCATCTACTTACTTCACACACACGCACACACACACACACCCACCCACACACACACCCACACACACACACCAACACACACATACACACACACAAAGATAGAACGGACGAACGAAAAAAACTATATTTTCAAAAGGTAAAAATTGGACACACAGGCCCGTCTGACATTCTTCTCTTCTTCTCTATTTCCTCTCATACATTATTTGATTTAACATCACTTATGAAGCTAATCTTAGACAACAAAAGCACAATAAGCATTAAAACTCATTGAAATTGTCAATAATACTTGACTCACTGAGGCAATGTTTAACATGGGCATTATAAATACCTAAGGAAGATGGAAAGTACCATACATATGGTAATGTTTGTTGGTTAGTTGTCGTTTGAGATAATGTTTCATTATTATTGTGGATTTTATTTTTCAGGGAGCATGTTGTCTGTACTGAGGTAGTGTTCAAACAGGTTGCAACTGTATGTGTAATAATTTGTGGTGTCTTTGATTTCTTGTGGAAGATTGTTCCACAACTGAGCGGCAGAGTATGCTAAGCTTAATTTATATACGTCTATCCTAGGTTTAGGGACATGAAGTATATTTAATTGTTCGCTATGTCTCACAGTATATTTGAACAATGGCCAAAGATAGATTGAAGCACTTTGAAATAGAATATTGTGAATTAGTTTAGCATTAATAAAAAGTAGGCGTTTGTGGAGTGGCAGTAACTGAAGACATTCATGTAGGCTAGAATTGTCGGTATGCGTTTCACTATTAATTAAACGCACTGCCCTTTTCTGGAGTGAATAAAGGTGATTTGTTATTGATTTGGAGCATCCATCCCAGATTATGGAACACTAATCAATATGTGTTTGTATGTGGGAAGTATAGAATATCTTTCTTGTGTTTTCGTCAAGGAAAGTTTTAATTTGGGCAAGTTGGTATACTTTTTTTTGGATATTTGTTTAACGAGAGCATGAGCATGGAAATTAAAGGGTTTGGTCAATATAAGACCCAGTGCCTTGTGCTCGGTTACACTTTCTACAGGCGTGCCACCAATGTGCAGCTGAAGAGTTCTCTGCGAGGTTAGAGTGTGAAGTCTTTGCCTGGTTGCTTTTAACATAGATTATGTTTTAGGAATGTTAATTTGAATGCGGTTTGCATAACTCCAGTTAACTACACTATTTAATTCCTGTCGCAATGACGATTCCAGTACATTACAGTCAAAAGCGTCTGTATATACTGTGCAGTCGTGTTAAAAAAAATAGTTCGCGACGAAAGATATAAGGAAAGACAATTTATATAAATGGCAAATAACAGACGGCAAAGTATTGACCTCTGAAGTACTCCAATATTAATGGTAATGGCTTGAGGAAAAGATTTATTGTGTGATACTACTTGCTTTCTGTCTAATAAAAATGATTTTATTTATTAATATCACTATATTAAAGCTAACTTTCATTGTTTCTAGGTGTGTTTTCTTTTTGTCTTGTCTTTAAAAAAATTAATTAGAATAATATGATATATAATATTGAATGCTTTTCTAAAGTCTATAAACACCGCTCCACACAGAGTATTGTTGTTAATATTTTGATGCCAGTTTTCTGACATGTTTGTTAGGGCCGTATGATAAGAATATTTTGGCCGAAATCCTGACAGACTGTCAACTATTAGTTTGTGATGAACTAAATGTTCTAGTTTTGTTTTTGAATGTGCCTTTCTAGCAATTTGGTTAGTGAGGATACTATGGAAATTGGCCTATAGTTTCTCATGAAAGGATCGCCTAATGGACCAATTTTTAAATGAGGATACACCTTAGCGATTTTAAAGGCCGATAGGATGTGACCTTTGGTGAGACATTGATTATATATAAAAGTTAGTGACTCGCAGATTGCTGGTGCAGCACAGCGAAGCATCCGATTACTGATTCCATCTAGTCCCTATGAGTTATTGTTTTTTAGGTTACTGAGATGAGTAAATACTTCAGTGGTCGTCATTAGCGGTATGTTGGAGGGAATGTCTTTATAGCATTTATTCTCACAAAATGATGACAATAAAGGTATGTCATGAGGAGAATCTGGTATTGCAGGTTTCAATTGGTTTGTTTCGGATTGAAAGAAACTACTGAATTGGTCACATGTAACCGGATTCGATGGTAATGATTGTGATGACCTGTGTTTGTTTGTCAAGGTATTAATTGCTTTCCATATATCTTTAGTGTTGGTTTTATTTATTTATTTATTTATTTATTTAATTTTACTTTTTTTTTTTGGTTCGCATATCCTTTACATGACATCGCTGTCAACATCAGCATTTTTCAGCTGATTGTTGATTTATTGGCAAGATTACGCTCAGTAGTTTGCCATTGCTTTTTGAGCGACCTGCTCACAAACCTCGTAATTTACCGATGCGGCGAGAACCGCTACCGTTCTTAGTGGTTAGATCTCTATTGTTATGTGCCCTGTCCCAGTCTCTCATAATTTCAAATACCTCCTGGGTTATCCACGGGGGATTAGTGTAATAATTAACTCGAACTTCCTTAAATGAAACATGCTTATCAAATACACTTAGAAATGTCTTCAGCCAGAGGTCCAAAGCATCATCTTGGCCTGGAAACTCTTAACCATAGTCCAGAGATGAGTTGAGCAAGTCTTGTAAAAAGACATTTTGATTGAAATTTTTGTAATTTCTATACTTTATAGTTATTGACTTATATTTGTGTTTCGAAGTTTTGGTATCTCTTTTCGACCACGTGCAACATACTGGGTAGTGATCACTCATTGCATTAATAGGTACGGTACATTCTGTGATGTTTTCAGCACATATAGCATAACATGTGATCTATAAGTGTTGCAGATTAGTTTGTTATTCTAGTGGCTTGTTTGGCTAACTGTTGGAAGTTATATGACCAAATTATATTTTCCCATGTTTTGTTAGATTTGTTAGTGTCAATGTTGAAGTCTAGAGAGAGAGAGAGAGAGAGAGAGAGAGAGAGAGAGAGAGAGAGAGAGAGAGAGAGAGAGAGAGAGAGAGAAAGAGAGAGAGAGAGAGATAGAGAGAGAGAGAACGAACGAACGAACAGACTTTATTTTCAAAGGGTAACAAATTGGGCACGCAGGCCCGTCTTACATTCGGCCCTTCCATTCACGCATCTTTCTTTCACCAACAGTGCATAGGAAAAAACATTGTCACATGAATTTTGTAAACATAAACAATGCATATTACTATGTTATGAGACACATACACCACCCACCCACACATCCCCCATTCACTCCAACTCCCCCACCCAACCACACACATAACCCACACACACATACATTCCCCCACCCATCCACCACATCCCTACACCTACACATCTCCCCACCCACACACACCTCTCACCCACAACACATCCCATCCACCCACACCCCAAGCACACATACATTCAATAACCCACACATCCCCCACCTACACACATCTCCCCACCCACTCACATATCCTCTACATGTCCCATTACCCACCAACAATCACTCACCCACATATCCTCCTCCACCCACACACCTCCACCCACCCAGCCAAACACACATTCCTCAGCCACACACACATCTCCCCGTCAACTCACATATTCCGCACCCACCCACATAATCTCCCATCTCCCCCAGCCCACTCACAGATCCCGAGCCCACACCTACAAACATCCCCAACCATCTCCTAACCTGCACACACTCACCCACTCACATATCCTCTACCCACCCACACATCCTCTACCCACCCATCCCCCAACCAAACATCCCATAACCACACCCCCTTACTCATATACAATCACCCACCCACACATCTTCTACCCAACCACACATCCTCCATCCACCCATCCCCCAGCCACACATCCCTTAACCGCACACCCCTACCCATATACACACACATCCCCACTCACGCACAATCTCCCCAC
>OY992895.1:31621114-31631658 GCA_963921405.1 Cepaea hortensis
TCCCTCATGTTTCCTATATATTTAAAACATCTGTTTGCTACTCCTAACCCTGGTTCAGTGATGTCACCAACACTCTTTTGAACTGCCTTAACTTTGCTATCTACATATTGTACCGTTACACTGGAGTCTCTGTTTAGTCTGACCTCTTTATTCAATCCTGGCCAATATCCCTGGCATCCTGCTCTCTGCTGCTTATGCCTTACTCCTAAGTTCCCTGCACATTCTCTATCCTGAGCTGTTCTTGTATATCGGTCTCTATGTGCTATCGGTACTGCTACTTGCCCACATGCAGTTCCGCCATCTGAAAACGGGTGAGTGAAACCATTGTTCTTCCTATCGAAGCTCCATCTACCCTTCTTTGATTTTCTATGTCTCACTTTACTACACCCCTGGAAACATTTGTCAAGAGTAGTATCTTGTCTCAGGGATTCCCTACAGCTACATTTGAGATCCATTCTCACCTGCTCAGCTGTCCTATCCTTGTCCTCAGTGTTTACTTCAAGTGCCTCTTTTTCTTCAGCTATACTCTCTAATTTAGGTTTTCTTTTGGTAACTACCTCGTTACTATTTCCACTATGTTTTTGGTCCCAATAAACTACTTCCTCTTCTGTACACTCTTTAACTCCTGTAACATTTCCTATGATGAGATCTGCCACTGGTGAGTCTAAAACACATGCTGTCACTCTTCCTGTTATGTATGGTGTTTTTACTGTTATCACGGCTACTGGGTAGAATTCTACTGTCCCATTAAATGTTATGGATCTAATCATTTTCCCTGTATAATCCGAGGTATGCACTAAACTCTTTCTCACCCCGATGGACGTACATCCGGAATCCCTAATTGTTAACGCTTGCCTATCATTAACAAATCCATGGTTCATCTTCAGACTTCCTCCTTCATGCACTGCTGATCCTGCTTTCACTGTATGACCACATATTAAGACTGGCTGACCGTCTTTTTCAAAAAGAGGTTTGCACCCACAGCAATCTTCATTGTTCAGCGTCTCAATTACTTGTGCTGCATTTGAGTCCTCTGTTTTTCCCATCATACACTCATGGCTAATATGCCCTGTCCTGCCACAATTGAAGCAAATAATGTCCTTCTTCCTATTATTTGTTGGCCCACTGGCTTGTTGCACGTCACACTGTGCTGCCTTATGTCTCCAGCTCCCACAATTCCAACATCCGGCATAACTATTTGGCCGTCTCTGAAATTTCCCCCTTTTGTATGGGTACCGTCCTGCTCAGCCAAAATAGTTGCCACGGGAACCATTGTCTTTAGGTTCTTGTTCCTCATATCTTTGTGTTAAATCTACACTTTTTGATCTTGGTCTAATAACTGGATTCTGGTCCTGTTTCGTATATGCTGCACAGACTATTTCCTCATCAATTTGTCTGCCTATCGAACTATTGGGATGTGCAGTCATGTAATTTTTCCCTAACTGAGACATTGTGTCTATGTCCTTTGGTTTACGCTCTTCAAAGAAAGCCACTAAATTAGTATTGCACGATGATAACACCTTGTCTCTAAGCATTAAATCCACTAATTTGTTAAAATCTTTTCCTACCTCTGCCAGCTCCATCCACTTATTAAATGTGTTCTTCACTGTATTTACAAAATCTGTAAAATCCTGATTTGTCTCTCGCACTAATTGTCTAAACTTTGTTCTGTATCCATGCTCAGTTAGTTGGAACTTTGTAAGCAAGCGTTGACGCAGAATCGTATAATTATTTCTTTCTTCTACAGGTAAATTAAACATAGTATCTAGGGCCTTTCCCGTTAGAAACTCACCTAGTCTAATAGCATACTGTTCTTCTGGGATGCCTGACACTTTCGCTGATGCCTCGAATCTCCCCAAATAAGCTTCAAGACTGTCGCGGTCCGTAAAGTATGGCAGTTTCAATCGTTGTGATGACTGTGAAGGTCTTCTGCTTTCCTCACTTTGACCTTTTGATGATAGTTCTAATTTTCTTAACTCAATTTCAGTTTCCCTCTTGAGCTTTTCTTTCTCAATTTCTATTTTCATTTGTGTCTCTCTCTCTTCCTGTAGACGCTTGGCTTCCATTTCAGCTAACTTTACTTCCTGTAGGTGTTTTTGTTGTCCCATTTATAGTTTCAATTGTGTCTCTTTCTCTTCCTGTAGGCGTTTTGCCTCGCGTTCATTATGCCTCTCCTCTCTTTCCCAGTGTTGAACTTCTTTCAATTTTGCTTCTGCAAACTCCTGTAACTCTTTTCCCTTCAGGCCTAACCGTTCACCTGCTTCAATATAGTCCATTCAAGTAGGCATATTGTACTTGTGGACACGTTGCTGTCTGTCAGCCAATTATAAATGTAAAGACTCTGCTAATAGTCTTTGTGTGCCCTCCCTAAGTACACCTCCACTCCCTGTGTACGTAAATTGTAGTGCTAAAATATCACCCTGTACTCACTCAGTCACTCTACAAGCACTAGGTAGTGAGGGGGAAATATTAACTATACTCCTTCGAATATATATATATATATATATATATATATATATATATATATATATATATATATATATATATATATATATATATATCAAATAACTGTAGAACAATTCCTGGAAATAGTTTTAAACATACATAGGAATACACAAATGAATGATCCACACTAAGTGCCAACTATTAGACGCTAGACGCATAGCCTGGTGAAACGCAGACGGATGATTACATAGAAATAAAAACCACTGACATAAACATGCCCATGAAAGACCATACCGTGCGCATAATATAAACTGACAGATACCATCTAGATAGAAGCTGTATTAACATAAGAATTACACCAATACCATATATCCAAAGAAATCAAATATCATATGTAACAGTAAAGAGAAAACAGTAAAAAGAACAAATATAAAATGAATAATGTACATAGATCTGACGATAGACACTTGGACACCGTGTATAAAGTCGAGACGACCCAATGCTCAACCGCACAAAACAAACTGATACGTCAGCTGCCTCTCAACAACATACAATGTGTACCTAGACAATTTATCTTTGCTTTGTCTCCCGTACGTCGCGAAACAATGCAACAATATCCTACTTATTACGACCACTGGACCACATACAAATAATTACGTAACGCACAACAACAATACTTAGGACGATGAGAGCAAGAGAAACAAAAAAAAAGTAGCCGACAACAATGCGATGGTTAAATCTCATAAAAGTCCTTATTTTGTTTTCAATAGTCTCCGAAAATCGCCTGGAAATGTTTGTTGGTTACTGTTTTGAAAAGATTACGACGTTAGCTTCCCACAAGGAATTAGTGTTCTGGTGCGTTTTGGGGAGACGAAAATACGTTTAAAGTCAATGAATGTTTAACTGTGTCGTCGCTGTTGCTTTGAAGTGATCGGTATGGCTTCACTGTTGCCGAAAAGGTTAAACCAACGAATGGCAATAAAATTATCCAGCGCTTTAAATCCGTTTTGCAAGTCTTTTTTAGTAGAGAAATGCGCTCATACTTGCGAAGACGGCACCTGGATGACTGTTGTGGATTGTTTCCCGATGATGACACACACACAAAGACGTTAAACGTAAATCCTAGTTTCCGTACAAAAACAACGTGTTATTCTCAATGGAAATTTTTCCGTCAAATTCCCCGGTTCTCGGCCTTGGCGCCCAAGGTCATCTCAGTTAGTACCTCAGTGTACTACAAAAAAAAAAACAGTCTCTCCCTATCATGTCAAAGGGGACACCATTAACCAATGTTGCGGAGCCCCCGATGCCTGCTTCCAATGAAGGCACTTCCAGTAGCTCTCATAGCAGTGGTCCCTCGTTTGACGGTAATCTACACTCCTATAAGTGGAACTGTCAACTTCAACAACTAATGCAATACAATCCTGCAGCCCTGCACAAAGGATGTCACTCCAGCACATACATTTTCCTATCCCCTCTAATAGCCTTAACTACCACTAAATAAAGTTTCCAAAGCTCTGACATTTTTCTACCACAAGCGACATCATCTTTTCATTGTGTAATGTTCGTCAATCACGATCAGTGGCTCACCAAAGATGGTCTACATATAGGCCATCTCAACATCTATCATTTGCTTAATAAATTACATGAGCTTTCAGAATACTGTGCAATCAGTTCCGTGTGTTTGGAATCACAGAAAGTCGTCTCAACGACAAAATAACTGACTCTGAAATCTCTCTTAAGGAGTTCAAAGTAATTCGAAGAGACGCAAATCAAAAATTAGAGACAGGTATTGCTGTATACATTTCCAATTCTCTCAACTGTTCCAGCAGAAGTGATCTCGAGACAGAAGAGATAGAATGTGTTTGGTTAGAGGTTAAACCAGTCAGCCAGCAACCGTTTCTCATTGGATACCTATATCGGAATCCTTGTGCTGTGTATAGTTGGTATGACTGTTTCATTACAATGATGGATAGGGTGTTTACAGCAGGTAGAGAAGTCATGATATTAGGTGACTTTAGCATAGATATTACTAAATCCAACCAGGCATGGGACGATATCATTCTATCTTGCAATTTCACACAACTAATAAATCGTCCCACAAGAGTTACAGACACCTCCTCAGCTATAATTGATCATATATATGTTACTTGTCCAGTTAATATTATCGAATGTTCTGTTCCTGTTAGTGCAGTTAGTGACCATTACCCAATATGTTGTACATGGTCGAAAATTGAGTTCAAAACACCTAAAATTAAACATTTGAGCATCAAATTTAGACATTTTAATGCTCTCAAACAAAGTTTATTTTTAGACGACTTAAAAAATGCAGCCCTTGAACATGTTTACCAACTTCCTGATCCGTATGATGCACTAGCTTACTGGACAAAGACAGTCTACAATGTATTTGATAAATATGTGCCAGTCAAATAAGTTTGAGTCAAGAATCAACATAAATCCCCATTGGTCACTAGCGAAGTTCTCTAAATCATGAGAGAACGAGATAAAGCACAGAAAAATAAAGATGTTATCAATTACCGCAGACTAAGAAATAAAGGTAAATATGAAATGCGTAGGATAAAAAAAAGATCATTTCAAAAATTTGATTGTAGATAAATCAAATACCACAAATATATGGAAGGCTATTAACTCGCTAACCAACAAGAAACACGCTTCAAAGTCAGCAATACCAAACACTATAACATGCGAGGATTTCAGTTACTTCTTTCAATCAGAAATATAGAATCTAAAGTCCTCAATACCAGACTCGGTATGTAATTTAAGTTCACTGTCATCATTCTGTGAAGGGAAGTGCTCTAGAAATATTCCACCTGAGATTCCCTTGATGTCTGTTGCAGAAGTATATAAATATCTCTCGAATCTCAAAGCAACAAATTCAGAAGGCCTAGATGGTATCAGTAATAGAATTCTTCGGTGTGCTACAGCAATTATTAGTGAGTCCTTAACGTCATATATAACCAGTGCCTGTCCAAAAACTACTTTCCATCTGCCTTTAAAGTTGCCAAAGTTTATCCTCTACTTAAAAATGGCTCAACTGATAATCGCGTATTGGGTAATTATAGACCTATTTCCTTACTGTCGTCGCTATCAAAGCCATTAGAAAAACACATACATAAAATAACTCTACATCATTTAATTAACAACGATCTAGTAATTGACAGTCAATCTGGGTTTCGACCTAAATATTCTTGCCATAGTGCCCTTACAAAAATGACCGATAATTGGCACCTTTGTATCAACAATAGCAACATTTGCGGAGCAGTATTTGTAGACTTTAAAAAATCCTTTGATATGGTAGATCATGATATTTTAATAAGAAAATTAAAACAAATGAAGACTAGCACCAATATGGTGAACCTAATTACGTCATTTTTATCTGACAGACAACAAGTAATGTCCTTCGATAACTGTCTATCAAGACCCACACAACTTAATATTGGTGTGCTTCAGGGCTCAATACTAGGTCCACTGCTTTGTGCATTGTATATTAACAATCTTCCTTTATACCTCAATACTTCGTGTGACCTATTTGCGGACGACTGCACTATTTACACTAGTCAAGAGAGCCTTAGTGACTTAGAGAGCTCTTTACAAAACGAACTTGACAACCTTAGTAGATAGAGCAATGAAAACCGCATGTTAATTAACATCGACAAAACCAAATCCATGCTAATAACGACCAGACAAAAACTACAGACCCTAGCCATAATTGGGACACCGCTCGATCTCTACGTGGACACGTTACCTATAATTAATGTAAATGAACATAAAACATTAGGTCTTTTAATTGACAGACATTTAAACTGGAGCTCTCACGTTCACGTCCTTACCAAGAGAATAGCACAACAAGTTTACCAACTTGCTACAATTCAGTACTTTTTGGATGAAAGCACACGAAAAATATTCTATGCATCCTATATCCAATCACCTCTCGATTATTGTTCCACAGTCTGGGATGGTTACCCTAAATCTAATATGAAACTATTGTGTTCGCTTCAAAACCGCGCTATACGTCTAGTTTCTAGCATAAAGCACGTTGAAAGTAATAAATTATAGAGACATCTAAGACTTCTACCACTTCGAAAGCGCTTCCTTTTTAACAAAGCCAAATTAGTGAATAAAATTATATCTGAAAAACCCCAGAATATCTTCTACCGTTAATTCAATCTAATGCAATGAACAGTAAGCGCTTAAATGTATTACAGGTTCCTAAGCCTAGATTGGACTTATACAAAACTTGTTTCGCATATTCTGGTGCTCACTTGTGGAATAGCCTTCCACGAGATCTAAAAACTCCAATGAGTCCCTACACATTCAATCGAAAACTCTTTGAATACTTACTTCATACCGACTATATGCCTCCATAAGTCACCTACTGGTATAATTTTTTTTTCCACTATCATTCTTCACTGTATGTGTGTGAGCGAGAGAGTGAGTGAGAAAGAGTGTGAGTGGAAGAATTAGTATGAGACAGAGAGTGAGAGAGTATGCATGCGCGTGTGCCTGAGAGAGTGTAAATGTGATTGAGTGTGTGTGTGTGTGTGTGTGTGTGTGTGTGGACGTATGTGTGAGAGATTGAGTGAGAGAATGAGTGAATCTGAGAGAGTGGGTGTGTTGTGTGTCTGCCTGTCTGTGTGATAGAGTGAGAAAGTGAGTGAGTGAGTGTAAGTTAGAGAGTGAGTGAGTGAGTGAGTGAGTGAGTAAGGGAGCGTGAGTGAGTGAGAGAATTTGTTAGTATGCGTGTATGTGCACGAGTGAGTGAGTGTGAGAGCGAGTGAGTGTGTAAGAGAGAGAGAGAGAGAGTGGGTGAGTGAGAGAGTGCATGAGAAAGTGAATGAGTGAGAGTGAGTTAGTATGTGTGTGTGTCTGTTTGCTTGCCTGTGTGTGCGAATAAGAGAGTGATTTAGTGTGATTTAGAGAGTGAACGAGTGAGTGAGAGAGAGAGAGAGAGAGAGAGAGAGAGAGAGAGAGAGAGAAATAGAGTGAGTGTAAGTGGGAGGGTGAGTGAGAGATTGAGTGAGAGGGAGTATGTGAGTATGTGTGTGTGTGTGTGTAAGTTATGGCGAGTGTGAGAGCGAGTGCGTATAAGCATGAGAGAGAGAAATAGTGAGCGGGAGAGAGGGAGAGAATGAGACAATGAGAGAGTTAGTGTGCCAGTGTGCGTGAAGAAAAATAAATAGAGAGAGAGAGAGAGAGAGAGAGAGAGAGAGAGAGAGAGAGAGAGAGAGAGCGAGCGAGAGAGATATGAGCGCAAGCATATCATTAAGCCATATTGTTTTTTCTGTATCCTCATCTTTCATATTAGCATTTTTACTGCCAATTGAATTTAACATGCGCTGCTTATTTCATCATGTTTATGTCAATTCCAGGAATTATCTTACTGGATTGGACCACTTTTTTTGTGTGTGTTACGGTACATAATATATACCATATATTCATCACTATTTTCCATATTTTACATGTGTTCCCATTGTTTCCCAATTTTGAATGTTCTTGTGAGGGTGCTCACGTTAGTCGACAGTGTGTACGTGTAAAAAGTGTGGGAGTTTATTCATACTAGTTTTAGTGATTATGTGAGGCAGCATATATGTGTGTGAATGGATGGGTGTGTCTATGTGTGTGTGTGTGTGTGTGTGTTTATATGTGTGGATGTATGTGTGTGTGCATGTCTGTATGTGTGTATGGGTGTATATGTGTATGTACATGTGTGTATCTGTGTGTTCCTCTGGTGTGTGTATGTCTGTACGTTTTTTAAGGTGTGCGTTCATGTGTTTTTATGTGTTTATATGTATGTGCGTGTGTATATGTGTGTATGTATGTGTGTATGTATGTGTGTGTGCTCGTATATGTATATGTATATGTTTGTGTGTGTAAGTGTGTATGCATGCAGTGTATGCGAGTGAGTGTGTATTTGTGTTTTATGTGAGTACGTGTGTGTAAGTATGTGGATGTGTGTAGGTGTGTTTACGTGCGTGGGTATATGTGTGTATTTGCGTGTGTATGTTTTGTGTCGGCGTGTGTGTGTATGTACGTGTGTGTGAGAGAGAAGAGAGAGAGAGAGAGAGAGAGAGAGAGAGAGAGAGAGAGAGAGAGAGAGAGAGAGAGAGAAAGAGAGAGAGAGAGAGAGAAAGTTGAGAGCACGCATGTAATCTAACATGCTGTTTCATATTTTTTTATGCATTCTCATCTTTCATATTACGCGGTATCATTTTGTATGCCACTTGATTGTCCTGTAACATGCCATTCCATATTTTTTTGGGTGTATTATCATCTTTCTTATTATCATTTTGTATGCCACTTGATTTTATCATGTATAATATAACATTACTGTGATGTTAGTGAAGTTAGTGAATGGGGGGGGGGGGGGGGTAGAGAGAGAGAGAGAGAGAGAGAGAGAGAGAGAGAGAGAGAAGAGAGAGAGAGAGTTGAATTGATTGCATCACTAATTTTCACGCTACACAATGTATATATACAATTTTTTTCTCAACTTCTTACAATTATTGCGAGAATGCTCACGACAATCATCAGTGTCTCAACTGTGTGTAATGTGTGGGAGTTTGTTCTTATTAGTTTCAGTGATCATGTATGTGTGTAGATGTGAGGATGTTTGTGTGGGTGTGTATGTAAGGGATGTGTGTGGGGGTGTGGGGAATGTATGTGTGGAGGGGTTGTGTATGGGGGATGTGTATGGGTTGATGGGTGATGTGTGGATGGGTGAAGGGATGTGTAGTCGGTGGGGGATGTATGTGTGTGTGTGTGTGTGTGAGGGATGTGTGTGTGTGTGTGGGGGGGGGGTATATTTGGGAGGATTATTGGAAGTATGTGGGTGTTGGGGCGTTGGGGGTGTGTATAGGGAATGTGTATTTGGGTTTGTGAATGGGTGTGTAGGAGATTGTGTGGGTTGGGGGATGGGTGTGTAATGGATGTGGGGGATTAGTGTGGGGGTGTCTATGAATGGGGTATGTCTGTGTGGATGGGAGTGTGTGAGTGTGGATGGGGTAAATGTGAGTGGGTGGAGGATGTATGTGTGGGTGGTGAGGATGTTTGTAGGTGGGGGATGTGTGGGTGGGTGGGGAGATGTGTGTGTGGGTAAGAGATGTGTGGGCGGGAATGTGTATGAGGAATGCATGTGGGGGATGTGTGTGTGGGGGGAATGTGTTTATGGGTGTAGATTTGTGTGGGAGGGGAGATTTTTGAGAGGTGGGGGAGGTGTGGGATATGCAGGTGGATGACGGATGTATGTGAGGATGCGGGATGTGTGTTTGTTTGTGTGGTTGGGGTGTGTGGGTGGGTGGGTGGGTATATGAGAGATGCATGTGTTAATGGGCGGGTGGGTGATGTGTGGGTGTGAGTGGTTGATGGATGAATACGTGAGTGGGTGGATGTATGTGAGAGATGAGTGTATTATTGGGGGATGATGTGTGTGAGTGGCGGATGTGTGTGGATAGGGTATATGTAGGTTGTGGGGTGTGTGTGGGTGGGAGGTGTGTGTGGGCAGGTGGGGGAGATGTGTTTGTTGGGGATGCGTGTATAGATGGAGGATGTGTAGTTGAGAGGTGGCGGATATTGGGTGGGTGAGTGGGTGTAGATTGGCTGATGTGTGTGTGGGTGGGTGGGGAACATTTTGAGGGTGCAGGAGGTATGTATGGATAGGTGCGGGATGTGTGGGTTGACGGGGTATGTGTGTGTGGTTTTGTGATGTGTGTTTTGCTGGGTGGTTGCGGGTGTGTGGGTTGGTGGTGGAGAATATGTGGGTGGGTGTGTGCGTGTCGGTTATGGGATAGGTGAGGAATGTATGTGTGGGTGGGGAAATGTGTGTGGGTGGGGGATCGGTGGGTAGGTGGCGGCATGTATGTTTGCCTGAGTCTGTGTGAGTGCGTGGAGGTATGTGTGAGTGGGTGGGGTGTGGTGGGTTGGGGATGTGTGGGTGGCTGAGGGATGTGTGGGTGGCTGAGGGATGTGTGGGTGGCTACGGGGTGTGAGGGTGGATGGGGGATGTGTCTCACAACATTGCAATATGCACTGTTTATGTTTACAACTTTCATTTGGCAATGTATTTTTTTCCCATGTGAATGTACGGT
>OY992895.1:31631858-31780052 GCA_963921405.1 Cepaea hortensis
TTAAGCGATATTTGCCCTCCATGCAACACGTTCAGCGGCGACTTGCCCCCAATGTGCATTATCAATGCCTGTTTCAATAATGTTTCGCTTACACACATCTTTGTATTGTAGTAGAGGCCGACCCTGAGATCTCCTACCCATCTGTAATTTACCAAAAAAGATGTCTTTTGGTGTACTACCATCATCCATCACCATAACGTGTCCTATTCATCTAGGTCTACGAAGAATGAGCATGGAACAAACCGTTGTAACAGAAGTTGGGTATTAGTGTTAAGTGGGAAAAGGCTACAGCACGATTGAGCATCGAGATGGAATGGGAGGAGAGATGCTCAAGTCGTGACGTAGTTTGTTGTCAAGTTTTAGTTTGACATCTGAACCTAGCCCGAGGAGGCAGGCTGTCAACACGTCTGTATTCTACCATGACTTTGTATCGACCATAACGTTTAATAAAGCTGATTTATAATTACTAGAAGACACGTTGGTCATCGTTCCATTCTGCACTGTTATATATGAGCGTAAATGGCGCCGCAGACCAGCATCTCGATCTTTGCCGCGGACACAATACGAAGTACGTAAACAGGCTTGTCATGGCGGATTGCTGTGAGATTGCTGAGCAAAAGAATGGATCAATCAACAAGTTTCTCTGGGTCCTTCAAACCAAAAGTCTAAGGCCGGACCATGCTTTTTTTAAGAAGTCCAAATTTCAAGGTCAAGATTGTGAGATGGAACCAAATATAGTTGCCAGTGAAGGGAAGATGTCTGTTCCACATTTTTGCCATGACGTTCCACACGCAAGTTAAGATTGTACAGGCTCAAGAACCAAGAACAAGAAACTTCCAAACAAATATAAGCAAATAGAGACGTTGATATCAGAGAGCAGTTGTCTACTTCTCGTCAGGAATGAACTAAAGGTCGCAGAGTCCTGACCTTGGAGCTTTTAACGAACAACTAAAATGGATTAACTAGAATGGAGGATCAGCTTCTTGTTGTATGATGAGCGCCACAATAATTCTGGACGATCAGTGAACGTTACCAAATTTTATCCTTGCTCGTTTCCAGAAGGTTAACGCCACTTTGATTTAGACCGAAGCTCCTTGTCAAGTTCGGCTGAAGTACTGTTTTTTTTTTTTATCACTGTCGTCCAGTGATGGTTTTGATCGCTATGGCCCAGTAACTACCCAAGTCATTGTTACACAGTCCACTTCGTAAAATTTTGCTGGCCGGGTCATTACAATCGAGCAGTTGTCAAGTCATCTCCGGACTCTGTTGTGTGAGAGAGCCGCTTTATCAAATCAGTCAGCCGCTGCTCTACACTGTCGGTGGTTTTGAGAAGCTGACTATCATTCATTGCTGATTTCAAGGGGCTGGCCAGTGCTGTCCTCTGATACGTCCAATCGTTCATTGCCTTGTTTCAAGAGCCCGTCCCTGGGTGGCTGATACATACAATCGTTCCTTGCCTTGTTTCAAGAGCCCGTCCCTGGGTGGCTGATACATCCAATCGTTCCTTGCCGTGTTTCAAGAGCCCGTCCCTGGGTGGCTGATACGTGCAATCGTTCTTCACTGTTCTATCGAGCCCAGGCGAGAATTTTTGGATCCTTACGGAGCACTGAAGTCAAGCACTCGTGTACCAGATACCGTACTTCTCAGTCTCGGCATACAAGGGAATACACGTTTATTTCAACAAGAAAAAGGGGTAATATAAATTATTATTCTATTAGATAGAAAATTATTGAGTTTTAGGAGGAAGATAACGTCTTTTGGTTAATTTAAGACTGGTTGTTAATAAGAATTGATTGTTTGTTTGCTTGTATAAGTATAAATATTTCAGCATGACAGAACAAGATTCATTGACACAGGTGTTGACGGGAGTGGGAACAGTGATAGACAGACTTAATACGGTCATGAAACAACAAGGAATGGCAACTGAAATTGTTAAGTTTAGCGGACAAGCAAGAGAGTTTAAGAAGTGGATTACTTCCATAGAGAAATATGCATATTTGGTATCTGTATCAGATGAAGAGAAAATGAGACTTGCTTATCAGGCAGCAACAGAACCGGTTTCACAGCATATTAGAAGAAAATTAGAGGCTAGAGTGGATGAGACATGGGAGCAGTTCAAAGACGACCTGGCACACAAATACGCGGAAATAACGGATCCACAACATGCGTTTTCGGTATTGAGACAGTCTAAACAAATTAATGGAGAGACGGTACAATTGTTCAGCGATAGGTTGATTAACCTGGCCGAAGAGGCATTCTTGGGACAGAATGTACAAGGAGAAGAGGTGGAGAGGATGTTAGTTGGGATTTTTGTGGATGGCATAAAATCCGATGGACTGAAGTTTAAGTTGATGAGAGAAAACCCCGAGAGGTTGTCACAAGCTGTAGATATTGCAGTACAAGAAGAAAATTTGAGACGTAGATTTAGATTGAGAACAGGACGAGAAATAGGAACTAGTCGAGAAGATAGAATTGAGGAGCCTATGGAGATAGGACAGACGAGGTTCGGATGGAATAGGAGAGGAGGTGTACAGACGTTACAAGGTAGTAATAGAAATGCGTATGATGAAAGAAGACAAATGAGATATTCTACCAGTGAGACAGTGGGAAAAACAAATAACACAAATGTAGTCTGTTGGTTTTGTGGTCAACGCGGACACGTTTCTCGTGTGTGATAACAGGCATGTCCAGTCAAATACACAGAGTAGAAATGGCAATAGCAGGTTAAATAGGAATGCAGAAGATAGACACATAAATTTTACAGGTACAAGAACGCAGGGAAACGGGCGCCCTACCTATTAAATAGGACCTGTGATAGGAGGGAAAATAATAAGGTCCCAAGGTTTAAAGAATATGTTAATAACAGGCATAGTAGAACGAACAGAGAATACTTTCAACTAGATGAGGTCAAACAGGTTACAGAAAATAAAACAGATTATAGCTCATGTATAATAGAAATAGGAAAGTATAGAATTCGTACATTAATTGATTCGGGAGCTCAGGTTAGTGTGGTAAAAGAAAGTTTTCTATACAAAATAGTGAGAAATTGTAGAATATTTATGAGTCATAATAATCTTCACTCTGTTACAGGACAGAATTTACAAGTAATTGGACAAACAATGATAAATTTTAAGTTAGGAGGGGTCAACGTCGTAAAACATCTTTTTCATGTAGTGAAAGATTTAAATAGAAACATGCTGATAGGAAGAGATTTTTAATAAAAAATGGAGTAAGACTTTTCTTTGATTTACATAAATTAAAATTCAAGGACGTCTATGTAGATATGGAAGAAGACATGCATATATCAGCACTAGTTAGAGTTAAAATGTCCACGACGTTAAAACCACAGTCAGTTAATTTGATACAAGCAAAGGTGAAGAGAAACCCATATTATGTGGCAGGAAACACAGTCAGAATCACTGAGTTGCAAGAGGAAGTAATTGATGAGCCTGGTTTGGAAGTTCCGGATGGAATAATAGCGTTAGATAAACACTTAACCTTTCCAGTAATGGTTATTAACAACACAGGTAGAGAAATTAAATTATACAGAGGATGCGTAGTAGCTAAACTGGAACATAACATTAGTGATATATTAGCAACAAATAGAGTAGAAATGCCGGGAGCAAACTATTCACAAACTTCTAGTGAAAGAATTAACAACAGACGCGGACGCGGAAGTAGAGAGAACGCACAAATGGATGAATTGATCCATCCATTTAGAAGAAATACAGCCCAAATACATTCACTAGATAGAAAGACAAGGGAACAAGAATTGTTGGCACAGTTAAAGGCTCCACCAGAAAATAAGAAAGTGTTAGAACAACTTATAAAAGAAAATCAAGATGTATTTGCAATTAATGATTTATAATTGGGAATGACAAAAACAGTTACAATGGAAATAGATACGGGAGACCATCCACCAATTAGTTTAAAACCATATAGAACTCCCTTAAGAAATAGAGAAATTGTCGAAAAAGCAATAGAAGATATGTTGAAAGCAGGAATAATAACAAGATCAAAGTCAGAGTGGTCATCTCCGATTGTAATTGTGGCCAAACCTGATGGTTCAAGTCGGTACTGCTGTGACTATCGGGCGTTGAACAAAATCACTAAGAATGTAGCGTACCCACTGCCGGTGATTGATGATATTTTGGGGTTGCTTAATGGCTCTACATTTTTCACGACACTGGACGCAAGATCAGGATTCTGGTGTATCCCGATGTCGAAGGACGCTCAAAAGAAGAGTGCTTTTTGCACTCATATGGGTTCTTACGAGTTTTTACGAATGCCATTCGGGGTTCGAACGGCTCAATCTCACTACATGCTGTTAATAAATGAAGTACTAGAGGGTATGCAAAAGTTTGCCCTGGCCTACATAGACGATATTCTAATCTATACGGCAGGCGATATAGAAGATCACTTAAAACATGTAAGGTTAGTATTCGACAGATTAAGAGTACATGATGTTAAATTGAAGCTTAGTAAATGCCAATTTTTAAAGACAGAAACAAAATATTTGGGCTATATTATAAATAGAGACGGAATTAAACCAGACCAAAACAAGATAAAGGTTATTAAAGAGTTACCCCCTCCAACTAACGTGAAAGAAGTACGTGCTTTTATAGGAACTTGTGGGTACTATAGGCGCTTTATCCCAGGGTTTTCAAAGATAGCAGAACCTATCACTAATTTAACGGGTAAATACGCTAGATTTAAGTGGGATGATAAGTGTCAAAAAGCGTTCGAGTTTTTAAAAAACAGCTTAACACTGGTACCACTATTGACGCATCCAGATTTGAATAAACAGTTAATACTATATACAGATGCTTCGGATAATGCGATAGGAGCGTGTTTGGTTCAACCATATGAAGGAAAAGAGTCTGGAATACCAGGGGTTAAAAATGAAAGGCCAATTTATTTCTTGTCTCATAAGCTTAGCAGGTCGCAACGGAAATGGTCGACTATTGAGAAAGAAGCATATGCTATACACTACGCTCTGCAGAAACTAAATTACTACTTACATAATGCAAATTTTGTTATTAGAACTGACCATATGCCTTTAAAATCTCTGTTAGAAGCTCCAGTGCAGAACAGGAAGATACAGACGTGGGCATTGAATTTACAGGGATACAATACGAAAATTGAATACATTCCAGGTAGGATTAACACATGTGCTGATTTATTGTCTAGGATCCCGTATCCACAGTCATCAGGAGACACAGAAGATGAAGGTGAACCAGAGATCGACGACCGAAACTGGCAAGTAAATATATTAGATTCTGCCATAATAAATAGAGAAGAGTTTGAGAGTTTACCATCGGATCAAGAGGCTGAACCTGGAGCAGAAGACCCACATTTAGCACAGTTTAATATAAAAGAAGAACACGAATTAGATCCAAAAGTATTACAAATAAAACAGAAATTAAAAGAAACAGAGGAGAATAAGTATAAGAAGAATTATTTAGTTTTACAAGAAGACGAGCAGTTATATTATATAAGTGAAAAGAATGAACAGCCAAGGAAATATATTCCCACACATTTGGAAAATGAAGTTTTGAAAGCATATCATGATGAGAATGGTCATCTCGGTCGGGATAAATTGGTGAAAGCACTTACGAGTAAATATTATTGGCCGAACTTATTTAGATCTGCTTGCAAATATGTGGATACGTGTGAAAGATGCAGGTTAAGGAATATGAAAACAATTAAGTGTCCATTACAAGATACAGATATTCCTCAGTTTCCTATGCAAAAAATTAGTTTAGATATATCGGGTCCTCACCCTAGAACATTGTCTGGAAACGTATACTTAATTAATATAGTAGACGTCTACAGCCTTTGGCCGGAAGTTTATGCAATCCCAGATAAGAGCGCAGATACTGTCATTAATATTTTTGTTACAGGAGTTCGTACCAAGATTTAGTTGTCCACAGATTATACTCACGGATAATGGTAGAGAATTTGTAAATAAGAAATTCGAAAAGTTATTAAAAGATTTGAATATAAAACATGTAAAGACCTCATACTACAGACCTTCTTCAAATGCTAAGAACGAACGACAACATAGAACATTATACGATATTATAGCAAAGATTGTTGATGAACATGAAAAAGATTGGGATCTATTCTTAGGACCAGCGCTTAGCGCTATACGCACAAATCAAAATGAGAGCACAGGGTTTTCACCATTCTATTTAATACACGGGAGAGAACCAGTACTACCTATAGATAATCTGTTAAAACCAAGACGGAAATATATGGGAGAAGATTTTCAAGAGTTCATCATACAAGAAATGCATAGAGCACACGTAAGATTAAAGAATAATATAATTAAAGCGAGAGAAAGACAGAAAAAGTACAAAAACGTGAATACAAAATTACAGGAGTTTAAAGTGGGTGATAGAGTTTATTACAAGAAGCATAGAAGTAACTCTAAGTTTGATGCTCGTTGGGTTCCGGGTTATTACGTTTTGGAAAAGCTAGGAAATGTATCGTATAGTATCAAGAACCAGGTCACGGGACATGTGGCAAGTGCACACGTGGAACACTTAAGAAGAGATGAGGATGAGAGGGAAAATAATAATTATAATAATAATTATTATTCAGACACTGGATATTTAGATGAACAAGTCATCAGAGGAGCTACAATAACCCCAGGTTTTAGAAGAGATCCAGCACAAAATCAGTTAATAACAACTCCAGTTTACGATGATTTTCAAGAACAGACAATACCGAAAACGATAGAAGAAGAAAAAATGAATGAGAGTCATTATGATAGTATAGAATCTATGGAAGAGGAAATAGGTGCTCCATTTAAGAATACTAGACAAGCAAATAAAAGAAGAATGGATAAACAAAGAGAAAGAGAAGTAAAAAGACAGAGAAGAATTAGAGACTATTCAACAAGCGGTGAAGATATGCCTCTACTGGAAAGGTCCTTAAGAAATAATGATAGACAAATTAGATGGGATATTAAACGGAAGAGATTAGCGGCTGCTAGCGAGAGACATACAGGTGAAGAAGAGGAAATGGATGAGAAGTCAGAATCAAATAGTAGTATGGAAGAAACTAATAAGTTATACGACGAAGAAGATATTGATGTGGAAATAGCACTTATTCAAAGAAACTTGGAGTTATTGAAGAGGTGGAAAAGTAAGAAATAAATGATTAGAAAATACTGCAGATGGCAACAGATAAGTTTCATGATGCGAAAAAGAAAGAAATACTTGGTGAAGTATATGAAACGGTGGAAATGGAAAAGGCTTCTATGGATACTTTTCATAAATGGTCTTGAGGAGTAGTTAAGCATTGAGATAACTAATATAGAGGTAGGTTCGAGTGAGGCATATAATTTTTCCTCTCTGTGATGGAATGGCTGGTTAATTTTGTGTTTCAACTTCTTGAGTTTTCGTAGTTAGTTAAGTAGTTAATGGTACAGCAGGTAGATGTACTCTATAGGAAATAGACAAGACAAGTTTGATTGGTGCTAGAAATACCGTGGGTAACGGTAATGATTAAGAAGTTGTAGTGATGTTTGGTACAAATCCAAGGGAAACAGTTGGTGTGCTGAGACACAGGTTAATTAGTGGATAAATGACGGCTGGTACATTGAGATGACATTGGGATAATCGACACATTAGTAATAGATGAGTTAACCTATAGTTACAGTGCTTGCTTAAGATGATATTCCAGACATGGTGATGTGTTAGGAGTTAGGCTGGAAAAAGATAGAATATTGTGAGGGGAGAGAATCAATGATTGCTGATTAGTGATTTTTTGTGTAGAGAGAACAGATATTGTTCTAAGTTAAGAAATTGGTCTGTAGTTAACAGATATACATACTTGGCATTGAAGTGTTTTGTTTTCTCGGTTATAAAAATGGTGGAATGACTTGTATGAATAGATATGTGTTACAGTGGTTCGTATAGGAGGCCAATGTTGATGGGCCACTGTACGTAGTTAATTTTAAGAGAATTATGTTTTTTTTTAAAACCTTCTCTTTAGCGAGAAGACACTTGTTTAATTGAGTCTGAGTTGTTAATGACTCATATATAATATGTTTTAGTTTGCTTGATTTGCTCCTGTGATATGATTGTTGTTATTTGATTTTATAATAGGGTTATTGTGTTCCTAGACTTTTGCGTACAAACTATTGGTCCGTAAAAGAGACCAGTAGTGTTAGGTAATATTAGAAAATTTTATTTTTATTTGATAAGATGCATGTTGTATTATTTTAAAGTCTGTTTTCTTTGAATGAGTTGGGGGATATCTTGTTTTGATTTTATTTCGTTTAATTTAATTAAGTTGTTTTGTGTATTAGGTTACCTGGTTATAAATTTAATTAAATTAATTAATTTTCAAGTAGTTATGGTGTTGGCTGGAATAAAGAAAAAATATGAGGGCTAATAGAGAGACACATACTGAGGGCTAATAGAGAGACATATAGATCATATAGATAGTCGGCATGAAGAGGTTCTTATGGATATGAAGTATTAGAAAATAAAATAGGAGCTGCATTAAAGTCAGCATTATATGAAGAAAAAGGAGGGGGAGACTGTGAATGGCAGCATATAAGCGGGAGTGTTTATATAAGTATTATGGGATGTGAGGGGGAAAGATATAAGAGCTGTGAAATACCAGCGTTAATTAAATTAAAAATGTTCATGGAATATGAACATTGGCTCGTGGTAAATGGTGAGGTAACGGAAATATAGTCAATATTGTGGATGGCAATATACATGTTGAGAAAACTTATATCAAATTGATTTATAGAGAACAAGGATCTATTTCATAAGATGTATTTTAAAAAATTATTGTACAAAATTTTTTTATTGACAAGGAAGGTAAATGTGGTTGTGTGGACTATGCATTACTTTATGTGATCATGTTGACTATTCATCCTTTATGCTTTTCACTGGGTGCGCACCCCTTCTTTACTTTTTCTAACTACGTTATTTCTGTTTGTCCAGTGTTGTGAAAGAGTGAGGAATTTCGTAATGTCAAGTGTACAATAACGATTATACGAGCTATTCTTATGATATGTATATTTTATACAGGAACTGGGAGGAGCCAGGAACGAGCCAGAAATATATAGTGGATTATTATATGACAGGGGAAAGAGTTAAAGAATAGAATATTTACTTAAATTGGAGTTGGTTTGGGGAAGATTAGAGGAACTGTGGGAGGTAAGGAAAGAGAGGGAATAGAGTAAGGGGATTGGGAGTAAAGACTTTTTCCTTTACAAGAAAAATTCTTTAGAAAACATAGAGAGGTGTAACAGAAGTTGGGTATTAGTGTTAGGTGGGAAAAGGCTACAGCACGATTGAGCATCGAGATGGAATGGGAGGAGAGATGCTCAAGTCGTGACGTAGTTTGTTGTCAAGTTTTAATTTGACATCTGAACCTAGCCCGAGGAGGCAGGCTGTCAACACGTCTGTATTCTACCATGACTTTGTATCGACCATAACGTTTAATAAAGCTGATTTATAATTACTAGAAGACTCGTTGGTCATCGTTCCATTCTGCACTGTTATACCGTCACACAACCTGATCGTTTCAATACTTCAGTATTTGTGATTTTGTCTTGCCACTTAATACCAAGTATTATTCGCAGACACCGCATATGAAAGCTGTTTAAACGTTTCTCTTGGTGTGAGTACGTTGACCAGGTTTCACTGCCATAAAGAAGAATACTAAGGACACAGGCTTGATAGACAAGGACTTTTGTTTTGGCAGCAAGCTTCATGTTCTCCCAGACTCTTTTCGCCAACATGTTCATTGTTGTTGCTGCCTTACCAATACTGATGTTGATTTCCTGATCTAGGGATAATTTGCCATTTACCTCTGATCCTAGATATGTAAAATGGTCTACTATCTCCAGTTCGGCGTCGTCAATAAAGATTGACGGTACCCCATGTGCACCTTGTGACATAATCTGTGTCTTTGTTTTTTTAATCGTTGAACCAAATTCTGAACAAGCATTGGAGAATGCAGATAGTATGTGTTGTAATTCTTCCTCAGAGTGGCTCGTAATTGCAGCATCATCTGCAAAAAGCAACTCTATGATCAGTACCCTCCTGATCTTGATCTTAGCCTTAAATCTCTGAGCATTGTAGAGTCCGCCATCTGAGCGTGAGTGAATGTATATACCAGCATCCTGATCACGAAAGGCATATTTCAGTAGAAGTGAAAAGTATATTCATAGAATATCTATAGGACAAAAAGGAGGGTGGTGGGGAAGGGGGGGGGGGGAGGCTAGTACGCAACCTTGCTTAACTCCACTCTTGATTTCAAACTCTTCTGAAGTTGCACCAATAAACTTGATTATACCCTTCATGCCTATGTTGAACGACTCCACAACGGACAGAAGAGTTGGTGGGCAGCCAAGCTTCTTTAGTGCCTTGAACAGATCCTCACGACTGACCAAATCAAATGCCTCTGTGAGGTCGATGAAGGCAATAAACAGTGGTTGATTTCGTTCCCGGCATTTTTCTTGCATTTGTCACAATGAGAATATCATATAAATGGTAGACCGGTTCTGTCGAGAGCCACACTGTGATTCGGGGTAGACTTGATCTCCAAGGACTTGAAGTCTGCGCAGAACATTTCAGGAAAATACATTTCCAACAATACACAGAAGTTAGATACCCCTATAGTTGTTGCCGTCGCTTCGATCGTACTTGTTCTTGTACAGTATTATGATGCTTGAAACTTTGAAATCCTATGGGACTTGTCCTTCTCGCCAGCGTAGCTGGTGGATCTGTATTGTGAGTGTGTCTTGCCCACTCCTGACAACCTATATTGGAATCCCATTCTTATCTGGAGCCAAGCCAGATGCAAGTTCATTTATAGCACACTTAACTTCTGTTATGGTGGAGAGTTTGTCCAGGTGGTCAAGAGTTAGCAGGGCCTCTATGGCGTTGAGGGCATCATCCCCAAGTTTGGTCTCACTTGAGTAAAACTCTAAATAGTGCTCTACCCATCTATCTATCTGAATGAGTGTGTCTTGCCCACTCCTGATATCATATATTGGAATCTCATTCTTATCTAGAGCCAAGCCAGATGCAAGTTCATTTATAGCACACTTAACTTCTGTTATGGTGGAGAGTTTGTCCAGGTGGTCAAGAGTTAGCAGGGCCTCTATGGCGTTGAGGGCATCACCCCCAAGTTTGGTCTCACTTGAGTAAAGCTCTAAATAGTGCTCTACCCATCTATCTATCTGCTATTTCTTATCAACGAAGATTTCTCCAGTCAAGGCTACTGGACCACAGGCTTTCTTTATCCCTTCATACATGCTTCTGATGTTTCCCTTATCACTTGCGTTTTGAATGGACTCACATAACTTGATTCAGTAGTCATTTTCAGACTGCTTGGCAGCCTTTTGCACATGCTTCCTAACTTGCTTCAACTCACTGAGAGTGTTACGCGTTGTTCTTTTCTTGTTTCTTAAGAGAGCTATCTTCTTGTTATCAATCAAGGGCTGCAGTATCTCTCTGTTTGTAATTCATGGATCACTTCTAGTGCAGTCCTCCAGCAGCCTTTGCCCATTTTCATTCCTTCGACCGATGTTGTATTTTCCAAGGCACACTGGCCATGAATTCGAGTCCTTGCCTACACGAGCATTGAAATCGCCAAGAATATAGATGCAGTCAGATGTTGGAGTCTAACTCCTCGTAGAAGGAATCCTTCACATCATCAGAGGAAGCGAGTGTCGGTGCATATGCAGTGATAATGGTGGCAAAACATCAAGAAGTTGCCAAGCGCAGGGATAATAGTCGTTCATTACCTCCAGCTGGAACATCAATCATTCCCAGTAGCGAATGTTTCACTGCAAAGCATACACAATGTTGCCTTTTGTCTTCCTGCCCTCTACCTTTCCAAAAACAAAGTGTAATTGTTTTCCCTGAGTAACCCTTCCTCAGCGGGGCGAGTCTCCTGCAGACCAGCAATATCAATGTTAAGACGATTGAGTTCGGCATCAATGACATCTGTTTTTCTCACATCGTCAATGATAGTTAAGCCAGTGAAAAATACTGGACACATGGTTCTTATGTTCTAGGTTGCAAGCCGTTGCTTGAGGTTTCTATTTTTCTTTTTATTAGTACCTGGTACATTGGTTTTACAGCCTGCTATTCAGATTTTGTCCTAGACCCAAGCACGTATTGAAGCAGGCAGGCTTTGACGGATCAGCACCCAATTGGCAGGGGGTTGCCCAGCTTGAGGTTTGCGGTAGCTGATCAGTGACACCTATAGGTGTCTCCCACCGTCAGAGGCAACGCGTGGCGCCCCATGTCTGCGCCATTTGACAAGGACTTATAACCCGTAACAGTTACCTCTCGCTTTGATTCTGAGACCGGTTAAGACCAGGAATGGAGTTATTGCCTCTCCATAGCACAAAGACTAGGCTAAAATATAGAGACCGTGTGTTGCCTATGCAGCATGAACCCTCTCTCGGCCTGCGTAGTTCACACCAGAGGAAATCAGTTACCAGTTATCAGTTGGGGTAACTTCATTGCACTCCGGACATGTCCATAGGTGCTCAGATCCTCCCCCCAGCATATGCATCAGCGTTCGGTGGCTAATAGTGCCAGTTCTGTGTTGGATGCCGAGGCGCTTTGTTTTCCCGATGTACCTCTCGCGTCTGGCTGTGCCGATTCTTACTCCCAAGTCGTTCATCCTGGACAGCGATGTGGAATCACTGAAGTCAAAGTCCTCTGTTCTCGCCATATCTTTGAGGACGTTAATAACATCGGCACGATCCATGGGCTGGCCATCTACAGAGGGTGCAGAGCCAGCCAGTTTATCATCTCGTTCATTTCCCTCGATTCCTGTATGTCCCGAAAGGTAATACCTATGTATCTGGAACAAGACAAGCTGCAGAAGCTGCTTGATAAGCAAAGCAATGCTCTACTGTGCGCCTGTGGGAGCTTCGATCCTAGACCAGCTGCCAACCAACGCTTAGGGCCTTGTTTGCCCTGCCATGACATTTTGTCTTTAGGTTGCATTTCCTGGCACCAGGATAAGACTTGTACCCTCCTAATTGCGCTCTTCTGCCCGAAACCGTTGGCACAATGTGGGGTGTCGGGTTTGGTAAGCGCCGCCCAACATTCGGCGCTAACAGAAAGCAGGTAGTACCGTCTACTGTCATACGGTAGCTCAGTCATATCTTACTTAGACTTGACTTACCATTCTCAATTAAACCCTACAGAACTTTTGTGGGCTAAAATTAAAGGACAGATGGCAGCTGAGAATACCACATTCAACTTGTCTGACGTCAAGATACTAACCAAGTCCACGCTATTAAATATTGATAAAAGTTACTGGAAAAAATGTGAGGACCATGTGTTGAAAGAGGGAGATGCTTTTTTTTTTAGAAAGGATGGATTGAATTTTATGCAATCGGGAGCAGTCATCAACCTACTGGAATCTTCCGGCACAGATTGAGGTATAGGCAGATCGCAGACATTAATCCACATGCACACCTACTGGAATATTTTGCTCCAACTATTCAGAAGAATTGCAGGTCCTAAATATTACATCATCGGCACAAACAATACAACTTGTCAATGACAACAGTTTGTGTTCCACACTGATGAATTTTCAGTTCCACAAGCCCTCAACGGTGACAAACAACTAGCACTGACAAAAGAGGAAAAAAAACACTAAACGCATTGAATACCAACTGAAGAGTAATATTGCGGTGGAAACTGACATATTGTGGCAGACCAAGAAACGTGAGAACAAACACGTTGACAAATGAGGGGACAACACGCTAATATACGAATCAATCTATACATTTCAATGCAAAGAGGACCAACATCTTTGCCGTTAAGAAGGAAGCCAACTACAGAAAACATTCAGAAGTATATTCATCGTGCAAAACATGCAATCATGTTCTGTCTCTGAACAGTAAACAGCAAAGTAGACAATCTTTTACGAAGACTCAAAACGAATCCATGTGCACGTGTTAACAAACTACACAGATAGATGACCAGATCCTTAAAAATGGACACATGACTAAATTACAGTAATATCTCTGGTCTGAATATCTATGTTGACAAATGCCTTCGAGAACAACAACATTGGAATAGACATCAACTACCGCATGGATGGAAAGTTATTCTCAGAAGGCTGAAAGCTAAAACCAAAATTAACAGCGACACTGTCAGAGAGCTCATGTTTGCCGATGATTGCGCTCTATATGCCAAATCAGAGGCAGACATGCAACACAATGTTTCAGCTTTCTCACATGCCTGTGCCAACTTCGGGCTCCATATCAACTTGGAGAAGACTGTCGTTATGTACCAGCCAGCTCCATGGAATAATCACACTGTGCGGAATATCAAAGTGAATGGTCATAGACTAAGTGTTGTGGACAAATTCACCTATCTTGGCAGCACTGTGTCACAAGCTGCCACAATCGATGACGAAGTGAATGAAAGAATCTCCAAGGCCAGCGCGGCCTTTGACAGACTGTAAAAGAATCTATGGGACAGAAATGGAATAGGCCTGCAAACAAAGCTAAAAGTCTACAAAGCAGTTGTATTATCCACACTGCTATATGCTTGTGAAACCTGGACTGTTTGTCAGCGACACGCTAGGAAATTAAACCACTTTCACACAGTCTGCCTTAGGAAGCTATTGAAGATTAAATAGCAAGACACGATCTCAGACACTGAAGTCCTAGAACGAGCGTCCATGCCCAGTATCCACACATTACTAATGAAGAATCAGATTCGCAGGGCTGGTCACTTAACTCGCATACCAGATCACAGGCTCCCTAAACGAATTTTTTTACGGCGAGTTGCGTTGTGGTAAACGCTCCCAAAGCGGCCAGAGGAAACTCTTTAAAGATACTCTGAAAATCTCACTGAATGCTTTTGGAATTCATCATGACACCTAGGAGACTGCAGCCAGATACCGAAATTCGTGGCGTGCATCATTACGCAAAGGTGCAGTCATATGCGAGGCAACCAGGACTGCAAGAGCTGTGAAGAAAAGGCAGGACAGAAAAACCACTGCAGGAAATCCTCCTCCAGAAACGTCAAGCATTCTTTGTCCACATTGTCAAAGAACATTTCGAGCCAAAATAGGCCGTATCAGCCATGTTAGAACTTTTGGCTCCATACTTTCAATCCCACTGGATGAAATGAATGGTCATCATTATTCTTGATGGACAAATTACAACAATAACACACTAACCATACCTTACTCTTGTCTAATTTAGTTCCAATTAATAGGCACATATTTGTGTGCCTGCCAAAAAACATAATTAACATCTAATCACAAGCATAGCTAATAAATGCCAAATAGCTTACATGAATAATATTTACTAGGAGCGAAAATGCCTTAGAATATTATCCATAAGGTATCAATGAATTAATGTTACATAAAGATGTTTTTATTAAAATGAACATTTGTGCCTGGAGCTTGGGTGACTGTAAATGCAAATAGATGTGTATTAAACATTCCCATACAGTTATGCTTTATTACATGAAAAACAATCAATATTTATATTAAAGCGATAAGTCCCATTTCAATTATGTCCCTTACGTAAAAATAAAAAAAAATACATAGTATTTCTCATTATATCTTGTTGTTGCTAAATTTGCAACACGATGTTGTTTAAACTACACATGCTGTGTAAGGATTAAGACATGGACACACAGTGGAATACACACTAGCTCAGTGGCTAGTACGCTTCGCTGCCGACTTGTTTGTTCTGTGTTCAAATCCCCACATCGGCACTCGCTGGATGACGTGGTCAGCATCAGACCGGCAGTTGATCATGTGCCTCAGGGAACTCACGCCCAGCTCTTTGTGAGGTTGATTAGACTTTGTTTCTAACGTTTTCGAAGAGATTGAATATCCTATTTTACGCCAACAATCATTAGTGGCCTGTGTCGACATTCACAACAAGGGGATGATGATGATATTGATAATAATAACCATTATCACAGTTGTGATTAAACTAATGAATTTAACCAATGTGGAAAACATAATATCCTGCAGCAATATCCTTTGTAGAAGGTCTCTCTCCTTTCTGCCTGAGGAAAACATCCTCAAAAGCCTACAACTGAGAGTATTCAACACGCTCAAGTCAAATATTGATATGACAGAGGACTTATAGGTAATGCAGAATGGTGGGTAGAATCGAGGACAGAAAGTGTATGACTGGCTCATAGACTAACTATTTGTATTCGGACTTGAATGCATACCAAGGTGATAAGTTTAATTTGTATGCTAATAATAAAGAATATCGTATTTAGTTCCAAATATATATGTTCGTTTACTATATGCCTGAACTAGGACCAGACAATCGGCTTCTTTAGATGATTAAAAACTAACTCACTACACCATGTCTAACGCTTTCCTAATTTAGTTTCAGGTAAAAGGCACTCATTTATGTTCCTGAAAAAAAGGGGAAAAAATCAGGAAATTTCTCTGAGACGACGGATGGCACTTTGTACTTGTGCAGCAGCAGTGGTCGAGTAAACCCAGGTACCTCTTGCAACAGTTTTGGAACATCTGCTGCATTTCCAAATGAGACAACCTTTCTCTTCATGGATTTCTTTTAACAGTATGGAAATGTGCAGATACTGTGTTGTGTAACTTCCATTTTCTTCTTAGTCTGTGTAAGTGAGGTACCGTATCTAGTTCCATACTTTCCGACAGCCCCACCTAATTGGTTGTCGTCTATGGTTTCCAATTTATTTCCAGTTAAAACGTACACAGTGCTTGCACAAAACTAAATAAACAGCTTGCAGATCTAAATGAAATTAAACGCCAAATAGCATAAATGTATGACATTTATTACGAAACCAACTGTTTTAGAATATTATCCAAGAGGTATTGAAGAACTAAAGTGACATTCATATGTTTTTGTTTAAGAAAACGAAACTATGCCCAAAACTTGCATTATTTCAAATGGGAATGCGCGTTTTTTAAAGCTTCCCAAGCAATTATATTTTATTACATGAAAACTAATAAATAAAACGATATTTCCCATTTCACTTAAGCACCTTATATGAAATGATGTGATATCCCATTATATCTTTATTGTTGCTAAATGTGTAACACAATTGTGTCTAATCTACACACGCTGTGACGGATTAAGGCATGGGCACATGATAACTGTGGACTCAGCGATAGTTCAGTGGCTAGTACATTTCCCTGAGGACTCGATGGTCATGTGTTCCATTCCCCATCGGATTGTTTTATCAATTTGCCAGGTCTTCCACGTCAGGCGATATTAACATATGTACCAGGATATGCTCAGGGGAGTAAAGTGTGTCTACATATTACAGATCACATCACCCATCTATTGCTCAATTTCATCTTCTTCTTCTACTTCTTCTTCTTCTTGTTCTTCTTGTTCGTCTTGTTTGTTTGTTTGTTTGTTTGTTTGTTTGTTTGTTTCTTTCTTTCTTTCTTTCCTTTTTTCTTTCTTTCTTTCTTTCTTTCTTTCATCTCCTAATGGATAATATTGAGTATAAAATTAATGACACTTTAACACAGTTAAGACTCATATCGCACATTGTGCTGGACGCATATTCTGTAGACTATTCGGCACTCGCTGGATGACGTGGTCAGCATCAGGCCGCCAATTAATCATAGACCTCAAGGAACTCATGCCAACCTCGTTGTGAGTTGATTAGACTTTGTTTCTTAAGTTTTCGAAGAGATGGAATTGTCAATCTCACGCCAGCATTCATTAGTGGCCTCTTACGACATTGATGGCAAGGAGCTGATGGTGATGTTGACAATAATATTTTTTTTTTTCTGTGTAGTGATGAGACTAATGAAGACTCCTGTGGGTCGTCGGTACAAGCTACGAAGTTCGTGCTTTGTGCGAAGCTTTCAGTGCTACGGAAAGAGACCGAGCCATATGGGATAAAACCCGGTGCAATGAATTCGACCCTGTTGACTTTTAAGCGACTTGTTCTTGTGTCATTATATCCAAATATGTTTTCTAGTCTTCCATGTATCTATATAAACGTTCTTTACGTTGCAAGGTCAAACGAGATTTCCCCTCTGGATAGAGTTCATGCCACATCACTTAAGACTGCCTGACAATGCCTTGCCTCTTTCTATTCTTGATTTTTTTTTTCCTTTTAAAATATCATCATCATCAAGTGCCGCGCCGGCTGGCGTAGGCGTTCATGGCTCTCCACAGATGTCGGTCTTTGGTTTTCTGGATCAACTCTGCTGCTGATATTCCTCCATGCCACCGTCTCAATCCATCCAGCATCATTTCTCTTGGTCTGCCTCTGCCTCTCTTCCCCTCGATCTTTCCAGTTGTTACGATGTTCTCCAATGCCTCTCGTCTCATCACGTGACCAAAGAAAGATGTTTGTCTCTGTCTTATTGTTGTATATAATGTTCTAGTTTCATTAGCCTGTTTCAGGCAGTCATCGTTAGTTACTCTGGTAGTCCAAGGAATTCGCAACATTCGTCTCAGGAACCACATCTCTGTTGCTTCTAATTTCTTCTTACTTTGTTCATTTACATTCCAAGATTCACTGCCTTACAGCAAAACTGGTTCTACATAGCATTTCAGCACTCTCTTTCTTACACTCAGTGATAGTGACTTATTGCACAAGATACTCTTCATTTTCTGAAATGCGGCCTTTGCCTGCCCTATTCTGCTCCTAATCTCTGTTTATTGTTCCGGTTTCCCACGACGAAGGACGCGTTTGTGTGGTCTCCTCCTTTTTGGATTAATTTTCCTGTTTATCTACATTCGTACGCAATGGATTTTATATGTTTGTGATCACAACGATGCCGTTCAACTGTTGAACTTCTTTTACAGTTGCTATATGTGCAGTGTTAGATATAAATGCTAATAATATTGTATTAAATAACACTATGGATAAATCATTCATGGAACAGCGGCGCGTCGGTGATAGCTTGAACTAGCCAATCACATCACTTGGATTTAAACCGTGGACGGCGCTACAATGTTTCCGTGTTTGTTGAAACCTAATATTTTGTAATGTACTGATGTCTGTCGGGGAGGGAATTTCTGCGCTGGAGTTGGCGGGAGAAAGGGGCCGAAGTAGATCTGAGGGTCGAAGTGGATTACGATCTACAGTAACAAGAAACTACACACTCAACAAAGAGCGGGCAGTGAAAAGCAAACTTAAGAACTGTTTTAGTTCGCCATCGCTGTCTATTAAATGTATGGATGACGGTAAATGCATCTCTATCACATTCAACAATACAATACATTACGAGGCATTTCGAACATGCCTGGTCAATTATTACCATGAAGCCAAAGTTGACTATAGAAAAGACCGACAAGGAGCGGAGGTGGAAGTAAAAATATCATCTCCCCTACACACGTTGCATTTGTACAACACCCAGAATAAAATTTTAATACAAGGGGCAAACGCCGTCATGTCTGAGTGGCTCGCGACACAGTTTGTTGAAATTGAGCAGGCAGCTCTGAAACTAACAAGTGACTCGCTAATCACACCAGCCGATTTCAGCACGCTTGTATCTGCCATAAAATCAACACAGCCTGCAGCGGCCACGCCATTGTCAGACAGAACCATAAAATCAACACAGCCTGCAGCGGCGGTCGTTACAGCATCAGACGATAGAAACAACATACTCCAACATGCCACGACTCAACACAGCAGCAGCTCGAACGCAGCTTCTTCTAACCAACCAGTGTTGCTAGCCATTGAATACCCGATGAGGCCCCTAGGGGACAGTATACAACCAAATGAAAACAATTCAAACCAAATTGAGATTGCACCATCTGTACTAGATGAAAGCCCAGCTACAGATCAACACTCATGCGGTTGTCAACAGCACATTGAAAGGTTAGAGGCAAGTTTGAAGATACTTCTAGACGCCGCCTCTGAAAACACAGACAAGATTGCCAGGATAACTAATGACTATATCAAACTCAAGTCAGAGGTCGCTCTCCTGAGAGAGGAAAATGGTATACTGAAACACACTATTGAGACTTTACAACCTGCGCCCACTAGTGATCAGTTAGCACAGACTTACAGCTTCGAAACAGCACAACAATCTCTGGGAGCGCCAACTATACAGCCAACGAAGACACATCAACAAACAGACAAAGCCAATCAACAGGACTCGACATTTCCCATAGAAGTAAAAGTCAGCAATCGATTTGAACTACCAAAAGAGCAATTGGTAAACGACAATCAGTACGACGAGACATTGCTGATAGACAATCCGCCTATTCAAGAATCGGCTGGTAACCTTCAAGAAGGCAGTCCACAGCCGGATAATTATAAATGGCAAAAACAACGTGCAAGCCTTACCAGAAGCCAATACATACAGAGACTACCAGCTGACTGCACCCATTTGATAATTGGCGACTCCTTGTTGAAAGGCATATACAGTGATCGTATGTCGTCATCACACGCCGATAAAGCTACAACAATTCCACTTCCTGGTGCAGGGTTAGACAGTCTAACAAACAGTATACGTAGAATGGAAATCAACGAAAGTGTGAAGAGGATTACAATACATATAGGAATTAATGACACTATGAGAAACCAAAATATCACAATTTTTCAGTTACGAAAACTACTAGACTTATTATGCCATAATTTTCCCAATTCTAAAGTGTTTTTCTCTTCCATCATACCACCAAGTTATGGCTCCGAACGGCGACTAGCCGACATAAACAACAACACCCTAGAGAAATTCTGTAATCAGTATAATGTACAATTTATCAACAACACACCATTTTTTACATCTCAAAGAGGCGCGCCAAAGAAACGACTGTACAGTGACCAGATCCACACATCCACATTAGGTAATAGCTTCCTTGCTAAAAATATCAAGTATCCGGAGAGAGCACAAAACATGACCAACACACAAACACGACGAACATTGACTATTGAAGCCAGTCGAAATACCCCTATCACCCCAGATAAACGTCTGCTGACGTCTGACCCCCGAAAGCCTGCCATTCAAGGTGCACACATGCTACCAAGAACAAATCAACCTCTCCTTCCTACCCCCACCCTCACACGTGAAGGAAATAACTACCAGGAAGATTTCCCTAACCTCACTTCCAACGAACCCTCGTTGCAAGCAGCAGTAAACACGCACGGTAGTAATACCACCTTGACACACCAAGATCAAGACAGCTATGGGCTCCATAGCAGACAACAAGAGGTTCCGAATCACCAAATTCAGGCCAGCAATGAGCGAACAAGCGGGCAACAACATGTTCCGCATCACCAAGTTCACGCCAGTAATTATCGACCAACCGGACAACAGGCTCCGCATCATTGGAGTCCAGAACTTCTACACTTGATGCAATTTAGTCCTGCCGCATTGAATCAAGCCCTTATGATGTCTCTACAATACAGACCTGTGAGATAGGATATGTATTAAAAACGGAACCCTATATGCATTGATACCAGCAACAGAGCTTCCTCCTTGAACTTTAATTGCTTACTGTTTAACGTTTTATTTCCCGTGTGGGATATTCCGCTTTAAACAGAGACATTGACTTGTGTAGTCATTTATTAATTCTGTTGGATAACAGTTGGTTACTTAGCTTGTGAAGTAGATTTTTCAGGTTAATTATTTGTTGGATGTTCTTTAATTCGTTTTGTTCCGTGTTTGCATTATATTCGTTGGTCTAATTAGTTATATCGTTATAATATTGTCATTTACATATCGATTTGGATTACTGATATTTTGTAAGTTAATGTAATTGTGTTTTTTTTTATGATCTTGTATTTTTGCTTGACTTTGACTAATTTACACTTTCTTCATGGATGAAATGTCTGAGAAGTGGCAACACTGGCTCAATAAGTCAGGAATACGCCTTGGACACTTAAACATTTGCAGCTTATTTAACGAGCTACCAGAGTTATCTTCTATTCTCAATCAAAATTTTCATTTATTCGGCCTTAGTGAAAGTAGGCTTAACGATAACATTTCAGATGAGGACATCTCTATTAAAGGGTACAAAGTTTTCAGAAGGGATCCCTGTAGGAAACAAGAGACAGGCATAATAACATATGTTTCTAATTTACTAAATGCTAACCGTAAGCTAGACTTTGAAACTTGCGAAATAGAATGTATTTGGTTAGAGCTAAAACTTCAAAACCGCACACCCCTGATAATTGGCTACCTCTATCGAAATCCCAGTGCTGGACACGTCTGGTACGCAAACTTCACTACCATGATGGATGTGGTTTTCGCTTCCGGTAAAGAAATTATACTACTCGGAGACTTTAACATTGACACCAACAAATCCAACATAATATGGGGAAATATAATTGCATCATACAATTTCCAACAAATAGTACAACAAGCTACTAGAGTAACAAAGTCATCTTCAACAATCATAGATCACATTTATGTAACTTGCTCAGACAACATCATAGAATGCACCGTACCCAATTGTGCAATGAGCGATCACTACCCAATATGCTGCACGTGGTCAAAAAAAAGGAATTAAAACTCCTAAACATAAACACATAAGTGTAAAATATAGAAGTTACAAAAATTTCAACCAAAACGCATTTTTACAGGACTTGCTCAGTTCACCTCTAGACAATGTATATCAGCTTCCTGACCCGGATGATGCTTTGGAATTCTGGATGAAAACCTTTATTGATGTTTTTGATAGACATGTGCCAATCAAGGAAGTTCGAGTAAAACACCACGTCAAGTCACCTTGGATCACACAGGAAATACGTGAAATTATGAGAGACAGAGATAAAGCACATAAAAAGAAAAATTACTTTAAGAACTTAGTAATAGATAAAACAAATAGTAAGGATATATGGAAGGCAATTAACACTTTGACAAACAAGTATAACTCCCGAAATTCCTTACCATCAAATCATATTACATGCGACCAATTCAGTAAGTTCTTTCAAACTGACATAGACCAGTTGAAGGCTTCAATACCTAATTCTCCTTGCAACTTATCTTTGCTGTCATCGTTTTGCGAGAGTAGATGCTCCCGCGATATTCTTTCCGACATACCGCTAATGGCAATCACTGAAGTATTCACTTACCTCAGTAACCTAAAAAACACAACCTCATCTGGCTTAGATGGAATCAGCAACCGGATTCTCCGTTGTGCTGCGCCAGTGATCAGTATATCACTAACCTATGTATATAATCAGTGTCTCACCAAAGGCCACTTTCCATCAGCTCTCAAAATCGCTAAAGTGTACCCTCTTCTTAAATCTGGTTCATTGGACAATGGTCTCCCGAACAATTACAGACCCATTTCTTTACTATCATCACTATCTAAGCCACTAGAAAAACACATCCATAAAGTAACATTACAGTATTTAGTTCGCAACAAGCTTATTGTTGACAGCCAATCAGGATTTCGACCAAAGTATTCTTGCCATACTGCCCTAACAAACATGATAGAAAATTGGCACGAGAGTATAAACAACAACAGTCTATGTGGAACTGTGTTTATTGATTTCAAGAAAGCATTTGATATGACAGACCATGTTATTTTAATTAAGAAACTTGAGACAATGAAAATTGGTCCTAATGTAGTCACTCTAATATCATCTTTTCTATCGGACAGAAAGCAAGTAGTATCACATAATAATTCGCTGTCTCAAACCACTACATTCAATATTGGAGTACCACAAGGCTCTATTCTTGGCCCTCTATTATTTGCCATATATATTAACGATCTACCTTTGCATCTTTCATCGCCCTGCGATCTATTTGCAGACGACTGTACAGTGTACACAAACGCTGAAAACTGTATTTTAGTGGAGTCGTCTTTACAACAAGAATTAAATAATGTAGTTAGGTGGAGCTATTCAAACCGTATGCAAATTAATATCACTAAAACAAAATCAATGTTATTAACAACCAGACAAAGACTTCAAACTCTAAGCTCACACACATCACTTCAACTTCACATCGATAGCATGCCAGTAGAAAGTGTAATTGAGCACAAAACATTAGGCCTAATCATTGATAGAAACCTAACCTTTAATTCCCACGTTCAAGCGCTCATTAAACAAACAGCGAAAAAAGTCTACCAACTCGCCAAAATTAAAAACTTCCTTGATGAGGACACAAGGAAACTATTCTATACTTCTCATATTCAGACACACTTTGACTACTGCTCTACAATCTAAGACGGTTGTTCTAATTCAAACACCAAGCGACTTTACTCACTCCAGAAACGGGCCATGAGTCTAATTTATAGCAAACATTTATCTGACAATCCCAGCCTGTATAAACGCCTTCAGTTACTACCACTCCGCAAACGCCTGCTTTTCAATAAAGCTAAACTAATTCACAAAATCTTGCATCGGAATGCCCCAAATTACCTTTGGCCATTGTTTAAATATAATGTTAGACACAGTAAACGTTTAAATATATTACACATTCCGAAGCCTAGGATTGACTTATACAAAACAAGCTTAACGTACTCTGCAGCTCAGCTGTGGAACAATCTTCCACAAGAAATAAAAGACATCACCAATCCTTATTCATATAATCGCAAATTACTCGAACACTATCTCAGTACGGATTACCTTCCCCCATAATAATAGTGATAATAATAATAATAACAAAACCCTAGTATAACAGTCAGTCCCTTTTTGGTAGGCCAGTATATTCCACATGGCTAATAAGTGTCTGACCATTATCTAATGTTACTGTGTCGTGTAGTTTTGATGTTCGCATTTTGCCAATGCTTTTATAATGCATAAGTTTTATATTGTTGCTGTTCTCTGTTAGCCTTGAATGATGTGTGAATGAAATAATGTATGGAAGAGAGTGATAGAAGGGCAGAATGTTAGACGGGCCTGCGTGCCCAATTCTTAACCCTTTGAAAATAAAGTTTGTTTGTTTGTTTGTTTTTTTGTTTATATTTAACTTTATTCCTTAGTCTGCGGTAATTGAGGAAGTCTTTATTTTTGTGTGCTATATCTCGCTCTCTCATGATTTCCAGCACTTCTCTAGTGACCCATGGGGATTTATGTTGATTTTTGACTCGAACTTCTTTGATTGGCACGTGTTTATCGAACACATTGTAGACTGTCTTCGTCCAGAAAGCTAATACATCGTCGGGGTCAGGAAGTTGGTAAACGTGATCAAGGGCTGCTTTTCTTAAGTCTTGCAAAAATAAATCTTGATTGAATGCTTTAAAATTCCTAAATTTGATACTTACATGTTTATGTTTAAGAGGTTTGAACCCAATTCTTGACCATGTACAACATACCGGGTAGTGGTCACTAACTGTACAAACAGGAACAGAACATTCAGTAATATTATCTGGACAAGTAACATATATATGATCAATTATAGTTGAAGATTTGTCAGTAACCCTTGTGGGACGGTTTATTAGTTGTTTGAAATTGTAAGAAAGAATGATATCGTCCCATGTCTGGTTGGATTTACTAATATCTATGTTGAAGTCACATAGTATCATAACTTCTCTACCTGCTGTAAACACTCTATCCATCAATGTAGTAAAGCAGTCATACCAACTGTACCCGGCACAAGGATTCCTTTATAGGTATCCAATGAGAAACGGTTGTTGGCTGGCTGGCTTCACCTTTAACCAAACACATTCTATCTCTACTGTCTTGAGATCACTTCTACGGGACCAGTTGAGGGAATTGGAAATGTATACAGCAATACCTGTCTCTAATTTTTGATTTGCATCTTTCCGAATTACTTTAAACCCCTTAAGTGAGATTTCGGAGTCGGTTATTTTGTCGTTAAGACGACTTTCTGTGATTCCAAACACATGGAACTGTTTGGACAGTATTACCGAGAGCTCAGGTAATTTGTTGAGCAGATGAAAGATGTTGAGATGGCCTATATATAGACAATTTTTGTTGAGCCACTGATCGTGATTGGCGAACATTACAAACTAAAAGGAAGATGTCACTTGTGGTATACAAATTGCAGGGATTTTGAAACTTTATTTAGAAATAGTTATGGCTGTTAGAGGGGGCAGGAAAATGTCTTTGCTGGAGTGATATCATGAATGCTTGGTGCAGGGCTGCAGGATTGTATCGCATTAGCTGCTGAAGTTGACGGTTCCACTCATAGGGTTGTCCAGCGTTACCGTCCAGCGAGGGATTGCTATGAGTATCACTGGGAGTGCCTACATTGGAAGCAGGCATCGGCGGTACAGCACCATTGTTTAACGGTGTCCCCTTTGACATCATAGAGGGAGACTGTTTTACGGGCAAGGTAGGAAACAAAGTATCATATTTAGCAACATTTGGATTGGAGCTTGGGTTGCTATTCACAACATTGTGTTCCTGGGGTACAGGCAAGGGTGGTGTGGGAAGAGAAGGAGTGTTTTCTGAACACAGTGAGATGGCTGTTGCCGGAGACGAAGTTCGGTGTACTCCTGTAACTGGTGCTGGTTGTTGTGCACGTTCGGGATATTTTATGTTCTTCGCTAGGAAACTACTTCCTAGCTTGGAACAATGTATTTGATCCCTGTATAGTTTTTTCTTAGGAGCTCCGGACGGTGACGTAAAGTAAAGGGTGTTATTTATGAAATTCATGCTATTATTTTTACAGAATTTATATAACGTTAGATTAGCAGCATCGGCAGTACGACGCTGGAACCCGTAACATGGTGGGATGATAGATGAAATAAACAAAGATGATTTCGGAAATCTATTGCGCAACAGCACCTCCAATGTAGCTAGTTGTGAGGTGCTGATGATTTTATTATCCATTATGTCATTAACACCAATATGGACTGTTGCTCTCCTAATTCGGTCGTTCACTTGGAATCATCGCAGTGTAGCGGTCAGCCTGTCAATGTCAGCGCCTGGTACAGGGTAGATTGAAGTTGATTCGCTGTCAGAAGATGACATGCGATCACTATAGATTCCCTTCAGCAGGGAGTCTCCAATGACGACATGTGTTGCACTATGATCTATGGTTATTTCACGCTGCTGGCGTGTCCGCTTGGACTGTTGTTGCCACTGGTCACTGTCGTCTTTCTTGTGTTCTTGTTTATTATAGCTTGCTTGCGTTGGTTGTTGATATCCAGTAGTGGTAACGACTGAGCACTGTGATTCCAAGTCTGCTGCTGGAGAGTCTACATTTAAGGCCTGGAACTTGTTGCTGATATGCACATCGATGGGGTAGATAGATGGTGTGTGTTCTACAGGTTTAGTGGTGGTTTTGTTGCTTGTAGAAACTATCTGTATGTTATTATGCGACGAACATTCACTGGTAACACACGCATCTACAACACCATGGATACTTTCTGTTTGTGCACTTTTATGAAATGACTGTGCACGCTTTAGTTTCAAGGCATGTATGGATGTTTTAAAAGTCTCCTTCTCTTCTTTAAGTATTCGGATTTCCTCTCGAAGAAGAATGTTTTATTTTTTTAAACTCCGCAATAATATTAGTGGTGTTGTTGGTAATAAAATCGTTTAACCTCGTCTCCAAAGCCTGAATTAGTTCATGACAATCATTGTGGCTCTGTGTTTCGGCCGAAGAAAGCGTCTTTAAAGGTGATGTGTTAGTTTGATAAGATTGAGCTGGTGAATTGTGTTGTTTGTCCAGCTGGACATCAGTGTCTACAGAGATGAGGTTCCTGAGACGAATGTTGTGAATTCCTTGGAATGCCAAAGTGACTAACAACGATTGCCCGAAAGAGACTATTGTAATATAACATATTATACAACAATATGAAAGAGACAAACAACTTTCTTCATGCGATGGGAAGAGAGGCATTGCAGAACATAGTGACAACTGGAAAGATCGAAGGGGAGAGCCGCAGAGGCAGACCAAGAGAAATGATGCGGGATGGATTAAGACGGTAGCATATAGGAACACCATCAGCAGAGTTAATACAGAACACCAAAGACTGAGATCTGTGGAAAGTCATGAACGCCTACTCCAGCTGGCATGGCACTCGATGATAATGATAAGATAGAGTTAAGACCAGACAATTGGCTTCCCCAGGAGGTTAAATACTATAGTCCGTTTGCATTTGTTTGCTTTTTTGTTTAAAACCCCATATAGAAGTCAATATCTCAGTAACCAACTGAGTTAAAAGGGTGAGATTTAGCATATATCCTTATCATTATGTCCACCCAACAAACAAATTTTGTTCTGGAAATTGTACTGCATAGTTGAATGTTTATTTATATGCGGTATATAATTTACGCGTCAGAGATGAAGTGCATTTTATGAAATGTATTATATCTTCACACGGAAATATCACGCTCAATAGTGAATTATCTCGTGCTGCACGAGGATAACCTTATGACAAGAACGTCGCGTAGTGGAACGGGAGTGTTCAGAGGTGTCGCCAATATTTCTGCCTATAGAGGGTGCATTCATGAAACGTGATTATTTTATAAATCTTACCATTTATCGCTAACATCTGAATGTGTGAATATTATTGAGTGGGATTAAATGTGAAATTGTGTACACTTAAAATCATCGCTATGAAGTTGTACACATATTTTTGTCAAGAAGCTGATTGTAGGAAACTGTTTCATACTATTATAAATCCCGAGAAAAGAACAGTGCATGCATTGGGTGTGAGTAAACGGTCATTTCGTCGATGGGTGCAAGAATCTGGAATGAAACCCCCACGCAATAAGCAAACGGTAGGTAGAAAAACAATTGTAAACAGCTTTAGCAAGGATGTCATAAGGCGAGCTATTATAAACATTTTGGATACCAAAGAAACAGTGATTGTAAGAAATGTTAGGGTTTGGTTGAGAAAGAACAATGCCATATAGTTATTAGAAACAACTTATAAAGATTATAAGGCAATTAGGCTTCATGTTTAGAAAGTACGAGGGTAGGAGGGGGGAAGGGGTAGATATATAATTTGCGAGCAGTCACATTTAGGAGCCATGAGAAACAAATATCTAAGTGAAATAAGGGAATTGCACAAAGAAAATTATGACATAATGTATTTTGATGGATCAATGCGCACCACACAGGTGAAAAGGAATTGCAATCAGTGGATGGAAAGATAAAGCAATTTGTGCCCAGTAGTAAAGGACAGCGTTTGGTCATAACACATGCTGGTAGTACACATAATGGCTTAATACAGAATGTTGGACTCGCGTTCGTATCAAAGCACACAGACAATAGGGATTATCATAATGAGATGAATGGTAATGTATTTAGAGATTGGCTCGAGAATACAGTGCTTCCATCCCTTGATAGACCGTCTTGTCTAATTATAGACAATGCATCATATCACAATGTTGTTGCCCAAGAAGACAAAATACCTACAGCATCGACCACAAAGGAAGCAATAAAGATATGCTCCTAATGGAAAACATGCCGTTTTTAGAATCGTACTTAAAGCTAAAATTGTTGTTCCTGGTAAAACAGACGCACAGAAGCAAGAAATATCAAATAGACAATTAGATAGAAGAGCAAATCCATAGGTGCTTGAGACTTCCGCAGTACCATTCTCATTTAAACCCGTGTGGGCTAAAATTAAAGGACACGTGGCAGCTAACAATACTACATTCAACTTGTCTGACGTCAAGATACTAACCCAGTCTGCGCTATTAAATATTGATAAAAGTTACCTAAAAAAGAACAAAGCGAGGACTGTGTGTTGAACGAGGAAGTCGACTATTGGAGAAAGGATGGATTGAATTTCTATCAACCGAGAACAGTCATCAACCTACTGAAATCGTCCGTTACAGATTAAGGTCTTGGCAGATTGCAGACAATGGTAAAGTTTCATTGTTCCACTCATCTCATCTCATCTCATCATGTTCTTCTTGTACCTTGCGGTGTCGAGGTGAAGTATAAACTTCGTGAGAGTGCCCGATTATGGGCTTCATATATCGGTATTCCCATGGACTCTGATATTCCCTCCGTCCAACGTTTACGTGGTCGGCCTCTTCCTCTGTTTCCATCTGGTCTGTACATCATTGCTTGTTGTGGTATGCTGTTGACTGGTAACCTACTTGAATGGCCAAACCATTTGACTTGCTGCTTTCTAATAAAATCTAGTGCTGCTTTAACCCCCACTTTAGTCCTGATTTCTCCATTTCTGATCTTATCTCTTCTTGCTACGTTGAGTATTCTTCTCAGGAACCTCATTCTGTTGTTGTGATTTTTCTTTTCTCTTTTCCTGTCATTGTCCAGGTTTGGCATTGGTAGCATAGAGTTGGTAGGAAGATTGTGTTGTAAAGTGCTTTCTTAGTAGTTAATGATACATGTTTGTTCTTTAGTATTGGTGCCATTTGTCCAATGAGTTGATTTGCCTTATTGCAACTATTTTCGATCTCGTCTTCTGAGCTGCCATTTGATGATATTATACTTCCCAGGTACTTGAAACTCTTCATCTGTTTCAAGGGATGTTCGTTTAGGTGAATTGTTGTTGTTTGTTCTTCTTTAGTTATAGTCATTACCTCTGTTTTGCTTGTGCTAATTTTCATGTTATGTTCCCTACACATTTCATTTAGACTATTCATGTGGTCTTGCAATTCAGCTTCTGATTTTGCTATTAGTGCTTGGTCGTCTGCAAACAGGAGTTCTCTAATAGTTAGATTTGTAGATGGTTCTTCTTCTGTGTTCTCGTCATGCGGTATTCTTGCTGTCTCTGCTTGGCTGGTTTCTTTACATATGTTGTCTATATATGTTATGAACAAGAGAGGGGACAGGACACAACCTTGTCGTACTCCAGATCTTATAGTGAAGGGTTCTGAGTGTCCTCCAGTTGCTCTCACTATGCATTCACTGTTGTTGTATAAACTTCTACATAGGTTTGTTAGATGTGTACTTACTCCATATTGTTTAAGGATTTGCCACAGCTTGTTTCTATCTTCTCTATCAAATGCCTTTTCTTGGTCGACAAATGCTAAGTAGAGTGTTTCATTGAATTCAATTGATTTTTCTATAAGTTGTCTAAGAGCAAAAATTGCATCTGTGCATCCTTTGTTTTTCCTAAATCCATGTTGTGTTTCGCTTAGCTGGGGTTCTAAAGTAGTTCGTAATCTTTTTTCAAGAATTTTGCAAAATATTTTCCCAGTATGACTCAACAGTGAAATGCCTCTGTATTGTGTGCAGTCTCTTTTGCTGCCTTTGTTTTTCCAAATTGGGATAATTATGGCCTTTCCCCAATCTCGTGGTGTCTGTTGTTCTACCCAAACATGATTGAATAGTCTATGTAGCCAAGTTGTTCCTACTTCTCTTGCTGGTTTAATTAGTTCATTTGGTATTTCATCCTGTCCTGGTGATTTGTTCAATGGGGCTAATCTGATGGCTTCTATAATTTCTTCTTTTAGTATGTCTGGTTCTAGTTCTTCGGTGACATCTGTATAGGTCTCTTGAATTCCTGTGACATCTGATGGGATGTTGAGAAGTTGTTCGAAATACTGCTTCCATCTTATTAGGATTTGTTTTTGTTCACTTATTGGTTCTCCATTTTCGCTGTTAATTATTTCAGTTGGATCAAAGGGTTCTCCTATGGCTCGCATTGCACCTATCTTTTTGTAGAAGTTTCTAGTTGCCTCCTTGTAGTTTTTATTTAAGGTTTCTCCATAATCTTCCCAGTCTTTTTGTTTTTCCCTCTTTACTATTCTATTCACATGTCTTCTCGCTATTCTATATTCTATGCGATCACCTTCCTGTTTGCTCTTCAACCACTTTTTATATTTTTCCTTTTTGTCTTTTACCGCTTTCTTTACTTCTGCGTTCCACCAACTTGTTATTTTCTTTATTCGTGTTTTGCGTTTTTTCGTGTTTCCACATGTTATTTTTGCAGTATTTAAAATGCTTGATTTGAACATCTCCAATTCTTCTTCCACTGTTTTTCTCTCTGTAGGTAATTTTTCAAAGAGTTCAGTTAGTTCTTTCTCATAATTTTCCCTTACTGCCTCGTCTTTAAGGTTTTTTAAGTTTACTGATTCGCATGGCATGTATTTTCCTGCTCTTTGTTTTCTTCTTCTGATTGTTCTTATTGTGGCAACGACTGCTTTATGATCTGTGTTTATACTGAAATTGGGCACTGCCCTTGCATCTAATATATTTCTCTTTCTGTTATTTCTTGTTAATATAAAATCAATTTGGCTTTTAGTATCTAGATCGTTCCATTTATACCATGTGTATACTTGTGAATCTTTATGTTTATAGAATGTGTTTGTTATATAGAGGTCGTGTTGGCTGCAAAGCTCTAATAGTCTACTTCCGTTATCATTCCTTTCATTTTGCTGATCTCCAAATGCTCCCAGATGTTTTTCTATGCCCACTCTGTTATGTCTTAGCCTTGCATTGAAGTCTCCCATAACTATGATGTTGTCCTGCTTATCTATTTTATTTAGTACGTCATGTATGTCTTCGTAGAAGTCCTCGCATTCTTGCTCATTATTGTTTGCATTACATGGTGCGTATATTTGTACATATGTTGTAATTGTTTGTTCTTTTATTCTCACTGTTATGATTCTTTCTGATATATATTTTATTTCTAGTATTCCTCTTGCTAGCCGTGGTTCGATGACTATTCCCACACCGTGTCTTGCCCTTTCTTGCTGTTCTACTCCAGAGTAAACAAATGTGTAACTACGGTGGAGCTCCTTGCATCCTTTCCCCTTTGTTCTGGTGTCCGCTATTCCCATCAGTCCAATTTTCCTCTCTTCCATTGTTTCTATAAGCTCCTCTTCTTTACTATTGAAACCACAGACGTTGATTGTGCCTATTTTTTGAGTCGCTGGTCTATCTCTTAGTCCATTAACATTGCCGGGTCGATATCCGTTTGGGTCAGTCCGTATATACTTCTTTGTTTTTCTACGAGCAGTATGAAGATCCCCTGCCGGCTTGCTAGGCCAGTCGCAGGTTTAGGACACAAATCTGACCACAGGGAGTCCATCCCCTATGGCGAGCCATAGCCCCGTTAGCCCATGACCTCGCGGTCATGGTTGCCCGGTCTGCACCACGTGGAGGTGGGGGTTGGCTTGTGTAGTCTGCGGGTCATCGGCAGGCTACTAATTTTCGCTCTTCACACCTCCTGGGAGAGGCTAGCCGATCCCAACCCTGCTGGCTGCAGGGCCAGGCGCATTCCACACCTTGCAGACCAATGATGAATTTTCAGTTATGCAAGCCCTTAACGGTGCAAACAACTGGCATTGAAGAAGAAAAAAAAAAACACTAAACGCAATTAATACTAACAGAAGAGTAATATTGCGGTGAAATCTGACATGTTGTGGCATAATAAGAAACGTGAGATCAAACACGTTGTTAAATGAGAGGACAGCACATGAATATACGAATCAATCTATAAACTTCAAAAAGAGGACCAACATCTGAGCCATTAAAAAGAAAATCCACTACAGAGACATTCACAACTATATTCGTCGCGCAAAACAGGTAATCATGTTCCGTCTCTGAACAGTAAACAGCAAAGTAGACAATCTTCTTTCACGAAGACTAAAAACGGTTTTGTCACCCATGTACACGTGTGAACAAACTACACAGACAGCTGAAAAGATCCTTAAACATTGACACATGATGACTAATTTGCGGTATCATCTCTGGTCACTCCATACACATATTATCGCACAGCTGTTTGGAAGCCTTCACGAACTCCATATAAAAAGCTAAGGTATCCTAATAACATGACTCCTTGTGTACATATTATTAACCAGCAGTTGAACAAACATGAAGGAAATGAAAAATAAGATAAGAAATATATTCCTTCTTCGTTCCTGTTCATTTCCATTTCGATTCCACATTATTTACACCATGCCTCTGTAAATTATCTGATTTTACTAACATAACACATTGCACCCACTTCCATACGAATCTGGATAAGCCTTGTGTCGTCACCCGAAGTGACGTGCATTACTGTAAAACAAGTTTGTTAGCATGAATTCACTACATTGTCGCCAAAAAAATCAAAACACTGTCGCCGCTTTCCATGATTTAAGTTGCCTTTGGAACTATCAAATACATATTCCTTGGGTGGGCTAATTAGAAGATGGTATGACAACTGTTGTAACGATGCAACAGACAGTTTTCAAAACAAAACAAAACAATTGATCGTGGTAAATCATGTGTAAACGGACTATAACTCAATAAACCATGACTAACTCTTGTCTAATTTAGATCAATTTAAGAGGCACACGTTAGTGTGCCTGCCACAAAATAATCATATTACCGGAAAAGATCACTTATTATTAACAAAAGAAAAATAGCAATCATGAATAATAATTATTATGAGGGAAAATGCCTTAAAATATTATCCATAAGATAGAAAAGACATAAAGGTACATACAGATCTTGTTCTTATACATTAAAGTATATGCTTGGAGCTTGTGGAATTCCAAATGCAAATAAGTGTTTAGTATCTTTCCCATGCAATTATCTTTTATTACATGAAAAGCAGTCAAAATTTATATTAAATCGATAAGTCCCATTTCAATTATGTCCCTTACGTAAAAAAAAAAACAAAGAATATTAATTATTATTTCCCATTATATCATTTTCTTGTTGTTGCTAAATTTGTAACACAATGTTGTTTAAACTACACTTGCCGTGTTCGGATTAAGACATGGACACATGATAACCGTGGAACACATGCTATCGCACTGGCTAGTACGCTTGGCTGCCAACTTACATGTCATGTGTTCCAATCCCCTATCGGATTGTTTTAAATTTCAGCAGAGCGTCCAGGTCAACCTAGACTAAAATATGTATCCAGAAATGTTCTGGGGAGCAAAGGCGACACGATAATTATAGACCACATCACCCATCGATTGTCCATGTTTCTTCTTATATCTTTCATGGCTCGAGACACAGACATTCACTAGGGCTTGTTTCCTTAGCGACTCAATGAACATGCTCAAGAGGATAGAGGAGGGGTCGATCCGAAGAGAATGGTTGCTGCCTCTGGAGCGGTCTTGACTGGCAAAGATTAGTTTCATCTTCGTGCCAGGGCATGCGGGAGTACAAGGAAATGAGCGGGCTGACAAGCTCGCAGGTGAGGCTACTGTGGAGGGCGGAAGTGCCATGGACCAGGCCGACATTCTGAATGCTCTACGAGAAGTAAGACTTTTGCGAGAACCAAGTGATGACTGTGAATCTACAACAATGGCCAGACTGCGAGAGCAGCAAATTAAAAGAGGGGTGGCCAAACAAGAACACTACGCAGGAAGCCAAAGAAGATTTATAAACCAACACAGAACTGGCGTCGTTAGCCGCTACACGTTGCGGGATTTGCTGAGGAGGGGATCCGAGCACTTATGGACTGAATGGTTCGATGTGCAATGAGGATGATCTGTCGACTAACTAACTAACTAACTATTATAAAGATTTTGGATACCAAAGAAACAGTGATTGTAAGAAAAGTTAGGGTTTGGTTGAGAAAGAACAATGCCATATAGTTATTAAAAACAACTTATAAGAATTATAAGGCAATTAGGCTTCATGTTTAGAAAGTACGAGGGTAGGAGGGGGAAGGGGTAGATATATAATTTGCGAGCAGTCACATTTAGGAGCCATGAGAAACAAATATCTAAGTGAAATAAGGGAATTGCACAAAGAAAATTATGACATAATGTATTTTGATGGATCAATGCGCACCACACAGGTGAAATGGAATTGCAATCAGTGGATGGAAAGATAAAGCAAGTTGTGCCCAGTAGTAAAGGACAGCGTTTGGTCATAACACATGCTGGTAGTACACATAATGGCTTAATACAGAATGTTGGACTCGCGTTCGTATCAAAGCACACAGACAATAGGGATTATCATAATGAGATGAATGGTAATGTATTTAGAGATTGGCTCGAGAATACAGTGCTTCCATCCCTTGATAGACCGTCTTGTCTAACTATAGACAATGCATCATATCACAATGTTGTTGCCCAAGAAGACAAAATACCTACAGCATCGACCACAAAGGAAGCAATAAAGATATGGCTCCTAATGGAAAACATGCCGTTTTTAGAATCGTACTTAAGCTAAAATTGTTGTTCCTGGTAAAACAGACGCACAGAAGCAAGAAATATCAAATAGACAATTAGATAGAAGAGCAAATCCATAGGTGCTTGAGACTTCCGCAGTACCATTCTCATTTAAACCCGTGTGGGCTAAAATTAAAGGACACGTGGCAGCTAACAATACTACATTCAACTTGTCTGACGTCAAGATACTAACCCAGTCTGCGCTATTAAATATTGATAAAAGTTATCTAAAAAAGAACAAAGCGAGGACTGTGTGTTGAACGAGGAAGTCGACTATTGGAGAAAGGATGGATTGAATTTCTATCAACCGAGAACAGTCATCAACCTACTGAAATCGTCCGTTACAGATTAAGGTCTTGGCAGATTGCAGACAATGGTAAAGTTTCATTGTTCCACTCATCTCATCTCATCTCATCATGTTCTTCTTGTACCTTGCGGTGTCGAGGTGAAGTATAAACTTCGTGAGAGTGCCCGATTATGGGCTTCATATATCGGTATTCCCATGGACTCTGCTATTCCCTCCGTCCAACGTTTACGTGGTCGGCCTCTTCCTCTGTTTCCATCTGGTCTGTACATCATTGCTTGTTGTGGTATGCTGTTGACTGGTAACCTACTTGCATGGCCAAACCATTTGACTTGCTGCTTTCTAATAAAATCTAGTGCTGCTTTAACCCCCACTTTAGTCCTGATTTCTTCATTTCTGATCTTATCTCTTCTTGCTACGTTGAGTATTCTTCTCAGGAACCTCATTCTGTTGTTGTGATTTTTCTTTTCTCTTTTCCTGTCATTGTCCAGGTTTGGCATTGGTAGCATAGAGTTGGTAGGAAGATTGTGTTGTAAAGTGCTTTCTTCGTAGTTACTGATACATGTTTGTTCTTTAGTATTGGTGCCATTTGTCCAATGAGTTGATTTGCCTTATTGCAACTATTGTCGATCTCGTCTTCTGAGCTGCCATTTGATGATATTATACTTCCCACGTACTTTAAACTCTTCATCTGTTTCAAGGGATGTTCGTTTAGGTGAATTGTTGTTGTTTGTTCTTCTTTAGTTATAGTCATTACCTCTGTTTTGCTTGTGCTAGTTTTCATGTTATGTTTCCTACACATTTCATTTAGACTATTCATGTGGTCTTGCAATTCAGCTTCTGATTTTGCTATTAGTGCTTGGTCGTCTGCAAACGGGAGTTCTCTAATAGTTAGATTTGTAGATGGTTCTTCGTCTGTGTTTTCGTCATGCGGTATTCTTGCTGTCTCTGCTTGGCTGGTTTCTTTACATATGTTGTCTATATATGTTATGAACAAGAGAGGGGACAGGACACAACCTTGTCGTACTCCAGATCTTATAGTGAAGGGTTCTGAGTGTCCTCCAGTTGCTCTCACTATGCATTCACTGTTGTTGTATAAACTTCTACATAGGTTTGTTAGATGTGTACTTACTCCATATTGTTTAAGGATTTGCCACAACTTGTTTCTATCTTCTCTATCAAATGCCTTTTCTTTGTCGACAAATGCTAAGTAGAGTGTTTCATTGAATTCAATTGATTTTTCTATAAGTTGTCTAAGAGCAAAAATTGCATCTGTGCATCCTTTGTTTTTCCTAAATCCAAGTTGTGTTTCGCTTAGCTGGGGTTCTAAAGTAGTTCGTAATCTTTTTTCAAGAATTTTGCAAAATATTTTCCCAGTATGACTCAACAGTGAAATGCCTCTGTATTGTGTGCAGTCTCTTTTGCTGCCTTTGTTTTTCCAAATTGGGATAATTATGGCCTTTCCCCAATCTCGTGGTGTCTGTTGTTCTACCCAAACATGATTGAATAGTCTATGTAGCCAAGTTGTTCCTACTTCTCTTGCTGCTTTAATTAGTTCATTTGGTATTTCATCCTGTCCTGGTGATTTGTTCAATGGGGCTAATCTGATGGCTTCTATAATTTCTTCTTTTAGTATGTCTGGTTCTAGTTCTTCGGTGACATCTGTATAGGTCTCTTGAATTCCTGTGACATCTGATGGGATGTTGAGAAGTTGTTCGAAATACTGCTTCCATCTTATTAGGATTTGTTTTTGTTCACTTATTGGTTCTCCATTTTCGCTGTTAATTATTTCAGTTGGATCAAAGGGTTCTCCTATGGCTCGCATTGCACCTATCTTTTTGTAGAAGTTTCTAGTTGCCTCCTTGTAGTTTTTATTTAAGGTTTCTCCATAATCTTCCCAGTCTTTTTGTTTTTCCCTCTTTACTATTCTATTCACATGTCTTCTCGCTATTCTATATTCTATGCGATCACCTTCCTGTTTGCTCTTCAACCACATTTTATATTTTTCCTTTTTGTCTTTTACCGCTTTCTTTACTTCTGCATTCCACCAACTTGTTATTTTCTTTATTCGTGTTTTGCGTTTTTTCGTGTTTCCACATGTTATTTTTGCAGTATTTAAAATGCTTGATTTGAACATCTCCCATTCTTCTTCCACTGTTTTTCTCTCTGTAGGTAATTTTTCAAAGAGTTCAGTTAGTTCTTTCTCATAAATTTCCCTTACTGCCTCGTCTTTAAGGTTTTTTAAGTTTACTGATTCGCATGGCATGTATTTTCCTGCTCTTTGTTTTCTTCTTCTGATTGTTCTTATTGTGGCAACGACTGCTTTATGATCTGTGTTTATACTGAAATTGGGCACTGCCCTTGCATCTAATATATTTCTCTTTCTGTTATTTCTTGTTAATATAAAATCAATTTGGCTTTTAGTATCTAGATCGTTCCATTTATACCATGTGTATACTTGTGAATCTTTATGTTTATAGAATGTGTTTGTTATATAGAGGTCGTGTTGGCTGCAAAGCTCTAATAGTCTACTTCCGTTATCATTCCTTTCATTTTGCTGATCTCCAAATGCTCCCAGATGTTTTTCTATGCCCACTCTGTTATGTCTTAGCCTTGTATTGAAGTCTCCCATAACTATGATGTTGTCCTGCTTATCTATTTTATTTAGTACGTCATGTATGTCTTCGTAGAAGTCCTCGCATTCTTGCTCATTATTGTTTGCATTACATGGTGCGTATATTTGTACATATGTTGTAATTGTTTGTTCTTTTATTCTCACTGTTATGATTCTTTCTGATATATATTTTATTTCTAGTATTCCTCTTGCTAGCCGTGGTTCGATGACTATTCCCACACCGTGTCTTGCCCTTTCTTGCTGTTCTACTCCAGAGTAAACAAATGTGTAACTACGGTGGAGCTCCTTGCATCCTTTCCCCTTTGTTCTGGTGTCCGCTATTCCCATCAGTCCAATTTTCCTCTCTTCCATTGTTTCTATAAGCTCCTCTTCTTTACTATTGAAACCACAGACGTTGATTGTGCCTATTTTTTGAGTCGCTGGTCTATCTCTTAGTCCATTAACATTGCCGGGTCGATATCCTTTTGGGTCAGTCCGTATATACTTCTTTGTTTTTCTACGAGCAGTATGAAGATCCCCTGCCGGCTTGCTAGGCCAGTCGCAGGTTTAGGACACAAATCTGACCACAGGGAGTCCATCCCCTATGGCGAGCCATAGCCCCGTTAGCCCATGACCTCGCGGTCATGGTTGCCCGGTCTGCACCACGTGGAGGTGGGGGTTGGCTTGTGTAGTCTGCGGGTCATCGGCAGGCTACTAATTTTCGCTCTTCACCCCTCCTGGGAGAGGCTAGCCGATCCCAACCCTGCTGGCTGCAGGGCCAGGCGCATTCCACACCTTGCAGACCAATGATGAATTTTCAGTTATGCAAGCCCTGCAAGAGTAATATTGCGGTGAAATCTGACATGTTGTGGCATAATAAGAAACGTGAGATCAAACACGTTGTTAAATGAAAGGACAACACATGAATATACGAATCAATCTATAAACTTCAAAAAGAGGACCAACATCTGAGCCATTAAAAAGAAAATCCACTACAGAGACATTCACAACTATATTCGTCGCGCAAAACAGGTAATCATGTTCCGTCTCTGAACAGTAAACAGCAAAGTAGACAATCTTCTTTCACGAAGACTAAAAACGGTTTTGTTACCCATGTACACGTGTGAACAAACTACACAGACAGCTGAAAAGATCCTTAAACATTGACACATGATGACTAATTTGCGGTATCATCTCTGGTCACTCCATACACATAATATCGCACAGCTGTTTGGAAGCCTTCACGAACTCCATATAAAAAGCTAAGGTATCCTAGTAACATGACTCCTTGTGTACATATTATTAACCAGCAGTTGAACAAACATGAAGGAAATGAAAAATAAGATAAGAAATATATTCCTTCTTCGTTCCTGTTCATTTCCATTTCGATTCCACATTATTTACACCATGCCTCTGTAAATTATCTGATTTTACTAACATTACACATTGCACCCACTTCCATACGAATCTGGATACGCCTTGTGTCGTCACCCGAAGTGACGTGCATTACTGTAAAACAAGTTTGTTAGCATGAATTCACTACATTGTCGCCAAAAAAATCAAAACACTGTCGCCGCTTTCCATGATTTAAGTTGCCTTTGGAACTATCAAATACATATTCCTTGGGTGGGCTAATTAGAAGATGGTATGACAACTGTTGTAACGATGCAACAGACAGTTTTCAAAACAAAACAAAACAATTGATCGTGGTAAATCATGTGTAAACGGACTATAACTCAATAAACCATGACTAACTCTTGTCTAATTTAGATCAATTTAAGAGGCACACGTTAGTGTGCCTGCCACAAAATAATCATATTACCGGAAAAGATCACTTATTATTAACAAAAGAAAAATAGCAATCATGAATAATAATTATTATGAGGGAAAATGCCTTAAAATATTATCCATAAGATAGAGAAGACATAAAGGTACATACAGATCTTGTTCTTATACATTAAAGTATATGCTTGGAGCTTGTGGAATTCCAAATGCAAATAAGTGTTTAGTATCTTTCCCATGCAATTATCTTTTATTACATGAAAAGCAGTCAAAATTTATATTAAATCGATAAGACCCATTTCAATTATGTCCCTTACGTAAAAAAAAAACAAAGAATATTAATTATTATTTCCCATTATATCATTTTCTTGTTGTTGCTAAATTTGTAACACAGTGTTGTTTAAACTACACTTGCCGTGTTCGGATTAAGACATGGACACATGATAACCGTGGAACACATGCTATCGCACTGGCTAGTACGCTTGGCTGCCAACTTACATGGCATGTGTTCCAATCCCCTATCGGATTGTTTTAAATTTCAGCAGAGCGTCCAGGTCAACCTAGACTAAAATATGTATCCAGAAATGTTCTGGGGAGCAAAGGCGACACGGTAATTATAGACCACATCACCCATCGATTGTCCATGTTTCTTCTTCTTATATCTTTCATCTCTTAATGGATCATATTGATGACAAAAATAAATGACCCATTAACACAGTTAAGACTCACAGCGCACATGGTGCTTGACCAATATTCTGTGGACTAATCGGCACTCGATGGATGACGTGGTCAGTGTCTGGCTCACAGACCTCAAGGAACTCACACCAAGCCTGTTTAGAGGTTGATTGGACTCTGTTTCTAAAGTTGTCAAAGCCAACCTCACCCCAACAATCAGTAGCGGCCTCTTATGACATGCATGACAAAGGGCTGATGATGATGCTGATAATAATAACACTGGTCAACACAGTTTCACAAGTTATTTTAGCAGAATTTACATACTCAATTTCTTGTTGATTTTGACATGCTGATTTCAAATATTATAATTTAAATTCACCAAATTGCTTTTTTTTAATGTTTATTTTAATGATGAATTTACATTACTGTAATACAAATACTGTATGCTTGTTTAATTCTGTGGAGAGAACAGTTAGTCTTTCTACATTAGCATTATAAAAACTGTGGTTACAATTAATTGATATTTGAACATAACATGATAGAAACATTAAAAACATCATTTAATATTCTCATATAATGTTTTAAACAGGCACAATTGTATCAATTCCGTCATTATTTAGTCACTGTTCAAGCTCTCTTTGCTTGTTCTTTGTAGTCAATCGATGAGGGTTCTCTTATCACATACCAACAGTAAACATCAAACATTGAAGGGTTCCAATTGCCTTGATAAATTGTCTCCATAGCAACAATGTCCTGGTGAAATCGTTCACCATGCTCATCACAGACAGCTCCACAGTTTGACGTAAAGAAATCATCATCATCATCATCATCATCATCATCTTCCACTTCTGCCGTCAAGCGCCGTGGGGAGGAATAATTTGCGTTCCAGCGCCCGATGGACGGCACTGGATAGTGTCATTCCGTGTGGTTGTACAATGTCTCTGATGTCGTCAATCCATTTTCTTCTTGGACGTCCTCGTGGTCTCGTCGCAGATGATCTTTGATGTAAGGCCAGTGATGGTAGTTGCTGATGTTGCATTCTAACAACAAGGCCAAACCACTTGATCTTCTGTCTTTCAATAAATGTGGCACAAGGTGTTGATCCCACAGTCTGTCTGATAGTAGCATTCCTTACTCGGTCTCGGATTGTTAAGTTGGCAGCTCTCCTCAGGCATCTCATTTCGCAGGTGTTGATCTTGCGAAGGTGTAATTTGGATAAAGTCCAGGTTTGAGATTGGTAGCATAGGGTTGGTGTGAATATGCTGTTTATTATCTGTCGTTTTGCGGACATGGGTATGTTTGGATGTTTCAGTAAGGGTGACAGTTGATATGTAAGTGCACTAGCTTTTTGACATCTGATTTCAATTTCTCTGTCTAATCTGCCATCTTCTGTGATCATACTTCCAAGGTATTTGAATTCTTTAACTTGTTTCAGAGGTGTGTTATTTATCTGTATATTTAGTGGGGCCAGCGATCTGCTAACTAGCATTACTTCGGTTTTGGCTGTGTTTATACTCATATTGTATCTGCTGCAGGTTGAACTCAGATTAGCAATATGATTTTGTAGTCTGCCCTCGTCGCTGTAAAACAGGCACTGATCATCTGCAAATAGAAGTTCATTTATTCCCTGTGGGTCAGTTGTTTCATCTGGAGTTAAGAGTTCTAAATTTTCTGAATCTGGTCTGTCGAGACTTGCTTCTTTGGAAATTCTGTCCATGTAGATATTGAATAGCAGGGGAGAGAGCACACATCCCTGTCTCACTCCTGTATTGACTGTGAACATATCTGATATACCTTCCTGTGTTCTTATTGCACTTTGGCTCGAGTGGTACATGGCTATGATGTTTTCTAGCAGTTGCCCTTCTATCCCATAGTCTTCAAGGATGGTCCATAATTTGTATCTGTCTACTCTATCAAAAGCCTTTTCCTGATCTACAAACACAATATTCTGCTGGTCACTATATTCAATAGTTTTTTCACAAATTTGTCTAAGTGTAAATAATGCATCAGTGCAACTTTTACCTTTCCGAAAACCGAATTGTGCTTTGCTTAACTGTTGTTCAACTATTGGTCTAGCTCTTTGTTCCAAAAGTTTTGCATACATTTTCCCTATATGGCTCAGGAGTGATATACCTCTGTATGTTTCGCACTCTCTCATATTGCCTTTCTTTTTCCATATTGGTAATATTATTGCCTGTTGCCAATCATCTGGGACTTTTCTTTCTTCCCATGCTATATTAAAAAGCCTTGTTAGCCATTTAACTCCTGTTTCCTCACAGGCCTGAATAGCTTCTGTGGTTATTCCATCTGGACCTGGTGATTTGTTTTTAGGACTTTTCTGTATAACTGCTTTGACTTCTGCAGGTATGAAATTTGGTTCTTGCTGTCCCTGGCGTTTAGGCACAAAAGTGAGGTTTCCTATGTTATCTGTGGGGTTAAGTAGTTCTTGAAAGTATTCAGCCCACCTTGCTAGTCTTTGTTGTGGATTAAATATTGGCATACCTCTTTTGTTGTTTATGATGGTGGTTGGGTTGTAACATGCATCTCTGTTTCTAATTGTGGTGACACGTTTATAAAATTCTCTTGGGCAGTCTTTGCTAAGGGTCGCCATCTGTTCACCGTATATTCTCCAGGATTCATCTTTAGATGCTCTAATTGAAATCCAGAAAGAAATCCAGATGAGAATACTGAAAGTGAAATTTCAAAGACAAGTTACAGACAAGATTCTTATACTTCAGATTGAGAGTTTCTACAATTTAACTGTAATTATCAGATCTGTTTTCGTGCAAATTGTCCACCACTATGAATCAATCAATAAAATGCCGTCTCCAGAATGAAGGTTTGCTGCAATGGATCTCCAACACAGTCTGTCTCTCGCCTTGACTTTTCCAGTTTTTCTAGAACCTCTGCATTTTATTGTTTTTTGTTTCTAAGAAATATGACATATTCGTCTGTATATCCACATCACCAGGGTTTCTATGCGACTTTCTAGTTGCTTGTTCAATATCCAGGCTTCCGCGCCATACAGAAGCGTTGAATATACTTAGTATTTGACAATTCTAATTTTTAATGTCTTATTAATCTCTCTAGATGTTAATACTCATTTCATGCCGTTGAAAGCATTTTTGGCCATTCCTATTCTCTTTTTGATTTCTATTTCACTTCTGCCATCATCTGTTATTATATGTCCAAGATAGGAGAAACTTGTTACTTGTTGCTTGTTTCTGCCCGTTTACTGTGATGATCATTCGTAACCTTTCCTTTTCATTGCTAATTATCATAGTTTTTGTTTTTGGATGTTAATAACCTTTTAGATAGTTGATTTTATTTTTCTTTTAAAGTTTATGACGGAATGAAATAACCAATCTCAGCCAACACTCCTTAGTGGTCTCTTACGAGATGATGTTGGTGATGATGCTATTTCCACAGTTGGTGATGAAACTAATGAATGTAACTAATCTGACGCCAATAATCACTAGTGGTCTCTTACGACATCAATGGCATAGAGGTGATGATGATGATGATGATCATGATACTTACGTGGGTGGTGATGAAACATCCACAAAGGTCTACACTGAAAGAGCACAACACGGTCAAGTCAAATATTGTTATGGAAGCTAATATGTAAATGCATTCTTCTAGAAATGAATTCAGAATGTTAGATAGGCAGGGGGACAGAATGTCAGGCATGACTGGCAGATAGTAGGCTAACACTGTTTGTATTCGAAGCCGATTGTATACCAAGGTGACAAGTTTAATTCATACACTAATAATAAAAAAGATCGTATTTAGTTCTAAATTCATTGTTTACTCTGAGCTTGAACTAAGACCAGACAATCGGTTACTATAGTTGGTTAAATACTTACTCACTAAACCATGTTATCCTAATTTATTTCCAGTCAGTTAGTCAGTTAGTCGACAGGTCATCCTCATTGCAAATCGAACCATTCAGTATATAAGTGCTCGGATCCCCTCCTCAGCAAATCCCGCAGCGTGTAGCGGCTAACGACACCAGTTCTGTGTTGGTTTATCAATCAACTTTGGCTTCCTGCGTAGTGTTCTTGTTTGGCTACGCCTCTTTTAATTTGCTGTTCTCGCAGTCTGACCATGGTTGTAGATTCACAGTCATCACTTGGTTCTCGCAAAAGTCTTACTTCTCTTAGAGCATTCAGAATGTCAGCCTGGTCCATGGTGCGTCCGCCCTCCACAGTAGCCTTACCTGCGAGCTTGTCAGCCCGCTCATTTCCTTGTACTCCTGCATGCCCTGGACACGAAGGAGAAGCTAATCTTTGCCAGCCGAGACCGCTCCAGAGACAGCAACCACTCTCTTCGGATGCACCCAGTCACTATTCTCTTGAGCACACTCATTGAGTCGCTTAGGAAACATGCCCTATTCAATGTCTGTGTCTCAAGCCATGTTATGCTTTACTTACTGCCATGAATTCCAAAGTCAGGCTGCTTGTGGTCTCAACAAAAGCACCGGAGTCCTCCATCACGATTCTCCCTCCGGCCTGAGCTGTAAAGGCCCATGAGCTTCTCACGCGTCGGACGACCGACCCATCTGAGTAAATTACAGCATTACCATCTACCGAATTCTCGAAAATCAACTCTTGTACTTCAGCCTCCACAGCTGCCGGATTTTCTTGTCTGCATTTTCTGTCTGGTTGGATGCAAACTGAAATCTGTTGGGACTTGTACTCACTCCTCGCCAGGTTCTAAGTCTTCCAGTTAACACACCTGTTGAAGAATGTCTTCGGCTTAACCCACCCACGACCTTCCTCTTTTTAACCTGCTGCCCTTCACCTTCCTAATTTCACTATGCAGTGGATGGTGTGTGTTTGCGTTAACTCTGAGGTAGGCACGTGCTCTGCAAATATGTATTTTGTCTTCAATGGTTGGAAAATCAAGAAGGTAGCACATCGCCCTGCATGCTGTATCTCTTGTACATCAAAGAATAATGCGCATAGCTTCGTTCTGTATCCTTTCCATACTTTCTATCTGCTTACGGCTGAGAGTCAGGATCGCCATCGCATACTCCAAAACAGACATGACCAGTCCCTCGTATAGAAGACATAGATGGCGCTTCTCACAGTTTGCTGCCGTCACCACCCGCATCGCTGCCAATCCCAGATTGGCCTTTGTTATCACCTGGTCTATGTGCTCATTATAAGCAAGGCTTTGATCAAAGCGTATCCTCAGGTAGTTTATTGCCTGCGTTCTTTCCATAGTCTGTGAACACAGCTTTATAGTTGGTGTTGGAGTGTTGACAATGTGATTATTCAACGAGAACCACATCACTGTTGCCTTTATTGGGTTGACCATTGCACCAGCTTCAACACACCAAGTACTTATGCGACTGAGTTCGGTTTCTGGTTCTACAGCAACCTGATCTCTACCCTTACACTGACAATACACTAAAACATCGTCGGTATATGACAATGTCTTCCCCGGTTCAGTGATCTGCTCTCTGGTGATCCTTACAGTGTAGGCGTTGAACAGCACCGGAGATAATGGTGATCCCTGTGGTAGGCCAGGATATATTGTTGTTGGTTCCGAAGTCGAAATGCCACATCTAAAAGCTACTTTCCGTTGGAAGAAAGCTGCAATTTGTTTCCAGTTTTATTTCCAGTTAAAAGGCACAAGTTAATGTGTCTGACAAATAAACAGTACATTATCTCAATTAACAATAATGTAAAATATTTATTAGGAGAGAAAATGCTTTACAATATTATACTTATAGAAATACATAATTACAGTTACTTAAAGCGGTTGTTTTAAAAAAATATAAAATATAACACTGAAGCGTAAAGAATGGAAAGTTTGAATGCGTGCTTAACGTTTTTATAGCAATTGTGTTTTATTTACCAAAACGAAATTGATATTAAAACAATAAGTTCCATTTCGATTATGCCCCTTATGTTAAATATTGTTATTTCCCATTATATCTTTATTATTGCTAAATTTGTAAAACAATGTTGTTTAATCTACACATTCTGTGATCGGATTACGACATGGGCACATGATTACGGTGAAGCCCACGCTAGCGCAGTGGCTAGAACGCTTGGCTGTCGACTGGTTTGTCATTTCTTCCAATTCCTTATCCGATTATTTAAACAAATCAGCAGGGCTTCCAGGTCAACGTAGAATAAAAATGTATCAGGAAGTGTTCTGGGGAGCAAAGGGGGCCGGTAAATTAAAGACCACATCACCCATCGATTGTCGATGTTTCTTCTTCTTCTTCTTCTTCTTCTTCTTCTTCTTCTTCTTCTTCTTCTTCTTCTTCTTCTTCTTCTTCTTCTTCTTCTTCTTTCTGCCTATTCTTCTTCTTCTTCTTTCTGCCTATTCTTCTTCTTCTTCTTCTTCTTCTTCTTCTTCTTCTTCTTCTTCTTCTTCTTCTTCTTCTTCTTCTTCTTCTTCTTCCTCTTCTTCTTTCTGCCTCTTCTTCTTCTTCTTCTTCTTCTTCTTCTTCTTCTTCTTCTTCTTCTTCTTCTTTTTCTTCTTCTTCTTCTTCTTCTTCTTCTTCTTTTTTTTTTTCCATCTCGTAATGGATTCAACTAAGTGAAATGTAAAGGAACGATTCATATGCATTAAGACGCATTAGGCATACAGTGTTAGACCCATATAGTTTATATGATTCGGCACTGGATGGATGATGTGGTCAGTGACACACCGGCAATGGATCATAGGACCTCAATCAACTGGCGCCAAGAGCTTTTAGATGGTTGGTTTTATTTTGTCTTTAAATTTTTCGACGGTACGGAATAGCCAATCTCAAGAAACAATCCTTACTGGCCTCTTATGACATCAACGGCATAGAGATGATGATGATGATGATGATGATGATGATGATGATGATGATGATGATGATGATGATGATGATGATGATGATGATGGTGATGATGATGATGATTCCACGGTTGGTTATGAAACTAATGAATGTAACCAATCTCCCGAAAACAATCACTATTGGCCTCTTACGACATTTATGAAAAGGGGATAATGATCATCATGATGATGATACTTACGTGGATGGTGAGGAAACGTCAACAATATCCTACACCTGAAGGTGCACAACACTGGCAAGTCAGATATTGTTATGGAAGCTAATATGTAAATGCATTCTTCTAGAAGTGAATAAAGAATGTTAGATAGGTAGGGGGACAGAATGTCAGGCAGGGAGCGAGGAGCGGCTCACCGAGTGGGTAGACCGCCGGACTCTCCTTCGGGAGACCCTCGTTCGATCCTCGGTAAGGTATGGGATTTGTTTCTGTCGGGGGCAAAAAGAAAATCCTAACCTGTACAGTTCGCGGCGACTGCACTAGCCAGGCGGCCTTAATTCCTCAGGCTCAAAGACCACTCTGCCACTCACAGAAGTTACTATATTGGCAGTGATTGACAGTTTTTAATGACAGATAGGCAGGGGGACAGAAAGTCAGGCATGACTGGCAGATAGTAACACTATTTGTATTCGAACCCGATTGTACAACAAGGTGACAAGTTTAATTGATTCACTACTAATAAAAGGGATCGTATCTAGTTCCAAATTCTTTGTTTACTATTAGCTTAACCTACGAAATACTTACTCACTAAACCATGCCTATTTCTATCCTAATGTAAACATTGACACTTTGCCGTCTTGACAGACGATAGTTTGTGCTATAATAAGGCATAATAACTTTTACCCATGGCGGTAGCGAATGTGACTGATAAGGCCAATTCGCGCTGTAAATTTTCGTTCACAGTGGGTGCATGTGAACACGTGGTCATTTCCACCATCATGCACCATCTTACGTCTCACACGCTCGGTGTGTGAATTATCTGCAATAATTTTCTCCTTTGTCTTTATTCCATTTCTGATGTTTGCCCTCCATGCAACACGTTCAGCGGCGACTTGCTCCCAACGTGCATTATCAATGCCTGTATCAATCATGTCTCGCTTACACACATCTTTGTATCGTAGTAGAGGCCGACCCTGAGATCTCTTACCTATCTCCAGTTCACCAAAAAAGATGTCCTTTGGTATTCTACCATCATCCATCCTCCTAAGATCCTCCAGATCTGAAAACTCCAATGAGTCCCTACACATTTAACCGAAAACTCTTTCAATACTTAATCCATACCGACTATATGCCACCATAATTCATTTACTCGTATAATTGTTCATTATAATTGTTTAACTATAATTGTTCACTATATATGTGTGTGCGTGTGGGGGGGGGGGGGGGGAGAGAGAGAGAGAGAGAGAGAGAGAGATAGAGAGAGAGAGAGAGAGAGAGTGAATGTGTGTGTGCGCACGTGCATGCGTGTGTGTGGAGAGAGTGATTCAGCGAGAAATGGTGAGGGAATGTGTCAGTGCGTGCATTCGTACGTGTATGTGTGAAAGTGAATAAGGGCGTGTGTGGGTGCGTGCATTCATGCGTATGTGTATGTATGAGAGAGTGTGATTGAGAGAGTGAGTGTGTGTGTGTGTGAAGGATTGTGTGTGAGAGAGTAAGTGAGTGAATGAGTGAGAGAGTGAGTGTGTGTGAGTGAGTGAATGAGTGTTAGAGTATGTGTGTGTGTGTGTGTGTGTGTGTGTGTGAGAGAGAGAGAGAGAGAGAGAGAGAGAGAGAGAGAGAGAGAGAGAGAGAGAGAGCTGAGCAGACGCATGTCATGTAATACGCAGGTTATGTAACACGCGAATCCATATGTTTGTGTATTCTCATCTGTCATGTTATCAGTTAAATACCATTTGATTTTATCATGTATAATGAAACTTATGTACATTACTGTAGTTTGAGTGAGAGACAGAATGAGTGAGCGTGAGAGTGAATGTGTGTGTCTGTGTGTGTGTGTGTGTGTGTGTGTGTGTGTGGGAGCATCACTATTGTTACTTCACACGCTGTTTATGTACACATTTTCTCCATATTTACCACTTTTATGAGACTGCTCACGACAATTGTCAGTGTATATGTGTGAGTAAAGTGTGGGAGTTTGTTCATACTAGTTTCAATGCTCACGCGAGGCATTTTGTATTTGTCTAGATGTGAGGATGTGTTAGTGTGTTTGGAGGATGTGTGTGAGTGTGGGGATATGTGTGGGTGTTAATGTGTGGGTGGGGGTATGTGTTTGGATGTGTGGGTGTTGGTGGGTAGTGATATTTGAGGGTGTTGGAGGGATGTGTGGATGGATGTGTGGGGGTGAAAGTAGGGGTGTGGGAATGGGTGTGGGGGATGTGTGTATGGGTGGAGGGTTTGTGCATGGGACCGGTGCGGGGGATGTGTGTTTGGGTGGGGGATATGTGTGGGTGGGTGGAGATGTGTGGATGGTTTGGGGAAGTATGTGTGAGTGGCAGTGTTGTGTGGGTAGGGGATTGTGTGGGTGGATTGGGGATGTAAGGGCGGGTGGGGAGAAGTGTATGGTGTGTGGGTTTGGGATATGTGTTCGGTGTGTTGATGGGGGATGTGCTGATGGGAGGTATGTTTGTGGTGGTATGGGTGAGGATATGTGTGTGGGTGGGGGATAGTTTGTGGTGTGAGAGATGTGTGTGGTGGGTGCGGGGAATGTGTGTATGGGTGGGGGATATGTGTGGGTGAGTAGGGGGTGTGTGGTGGTTGGGAGAAGTATGTGTGGGGGGTGGGGGTGTGTGGATGGGAGATGTGTGCGTGGATAGAGAATGTGTGGGTGGGGGTGTATGAGTGGCTTAGGGATGTGTAGATGGGTGAGGGATGTGTATGTGTCGGGGTGGGATGCGTGAGTGGGTGGATGATGTGTGTGGGTAGGGGTATTGTGATCGAGAGATGTTTGGTTGGGGGTGGGTGGGAGTGTGTGGGTGAGTAGTGGAGGATGTGTGCGTGAGTGAGTGAGTGTTGGTGGATGGGTGGGAAATGCATGTGTGGGTGGGGAGAGGTGCATGGTGTGTTGGTTGGGGATATTGTGTGGGTGGGGTATGTGTGTGTGGGTGAGGGCATGTGAGTGTATGGGTAAGGGTATCTGTGTGGGTGTGGAAGGGAATACTGTGAGGTATGTGGGTGGGGATATGTGTGTGGTGTGTAGGTGGGGATGCATGGTGGTATGTGGTATGGTGGTGTGGGATGTGTTGGTTGGGGATATTGTGTGGGTGGGGTATGTGTGTGTGGGTGAGGGTATGTGAGTGTATGGGTAAGGGTATCTGTGTGGGTGTGGAAGGGAATACTGTGTGGTATGTGGGTGAGGATATGTGTGTGGTGTGTAGGTGGGGATGCATGGTGGTATGTGGTATGGTGGTGTGGGATGTGTTGGTGAGGGATATGTGTGCGGTGTGTGGGTTGGGAATACATAACTTGATCCAATAATTATTTGCACACTGCCTGGAAGCCTTGTGCACATCCTTCCTAGCTTGCCTTAGCTCATTCAGAGTGTTACGCGTTGGTATTTCCTTGTTTTGTAAGAGAGCTATCTTCTTCTCATCAATCAAGGGCTGCAGAGCCTGGCTGTTTGCCGTAAACTAGTCCTGCCTCTTATGATCCACAGTGTCGTAAACCCCTACAGCAGTTTTATAAAGAGTTTCCGTAAGTTGACCCCACTTTTCATTTACTGTACAATGTTCTGGTTTATCAGTGAAAGCGTATTTAAGTTGCTGTTGAAACTGAAAGCACTTTTCAGGATCGTGAGTGTTAATAATATTAATCCTGGGGCTAGAATTGTGTTTAGATGTGTAGATTCTCTTTGGTTTCAATCTAACCTGTGCAACAACCAAAGAATTATCTGTATCACAGTCAGCACTGTGGTAACTTTGAGTCAATGATATATGGTTCAGATGTTGTCTCCGTGTGATGATGAAGTCCAACTGGTGCCAATGGCCGGATCTTGGATGTTTCCATGTGACCTTATGCAGCTCTTTTGTTTTAAAAAAAGAGTTTGTAATCATAGGTCATTTCTGGTGCAATGCTCCAGCAGCCTTTGCCCATTTTCATTCATGCCACCGATGTTGTATTTTCCAAGGCACACTGGCCATGAACTCGAGTCCCGTAACAGTTGCCTCTCGCTTTGATTCCGAGACCAGTTAAGACAAGGGATGGAGTTACTGCCTCTCTATATCACAAAGCCTGGGCTGAAGTATAGAGATCATGTGTTGCCCATGCAGCATGATCCCTCTCTTGGCCTGCCTAGTTCACTCCAGAGGAAAGGTAACTCCCCTATATCTGGAACAAGACAAGCTGCAGAAGCTGCCGTATCAGCAAAGCAATTATCGTATTAATTATCTTATCCTAATGTAGTTCAAGTTAAAAGGCACACGTTAATGTGCCTGCCAAAACAAAAAACAGTAATATAATCCCAAACGGCACTAAATAAATGCCAATGATAACATAAATGTATGATGTTTATTAGGAGAAAAATTGCTTTAGAATATTATCCATAAGGAAATGAAGAGTTAAAGTGACTTAAAGAGGTTGTTTCAAAAAATAAAATATAAAGCTGGAGCGTGCAGGATTGTAAATGCGAATGCGTGTTTCTTAAAATTTCCAAAGCAATTATGTTTTATTACATAAAAAATAAAATAATAAATATTGATATTAAAACGATAAGTCCTATTTCAATTATGCCCCTTATGTTAAATAGTATTATTTTCTATTATATCTTTATAGGTGCTAAATTTGTAAAACAATGTTATTTAATCTACACATTCTGTGATCGGATTACGACATGGGCGCATGATTACGGTGGAACCCACGCTAGCACAGTGGCTAGAAGGCTTGGCTGTCGACTTGTTTGTCACGTGTTCCAATTCCTTATAGGATTATTATAACACATTAGCTGGGCGTCTATGTCAACCTAGATTTAAAAATATATCAAGAATTTATGGGGAGCAAAGGGTGCTGGCAAATTAAAGACCACATCACCCATCTATTGTCGATTTTTCTTCTTCTTCTTATCCTTGTTTTCATCTCCTAATGGACAATATTGAATACAAATTAAATGACATTTTAACACAGTTAAGGCTCATAGCGCACATGGTGCTGGACCCATATTCTGTGGACTAATCGACATTCAGTGGATGACGTGGTCAGCATAAGGCCGGTAATTTATCATAGGCTTCAAGGAACTCACGCCAAGCTCTTTGTGAGGTTGATTAGACTTTGTGTCTAACGTTTTCGAAGAGTTGGAATAGCCAGTCTTACGCCAGACATCGTTAATGGCCTCCAACGACATCCATGACAAAATACGGATGATGACGTTGATAATAATAACACTAGTCAACACATTTATAAACGTTATTTGTATCTGGGTTTAAATACACCATTCCTTATTGATTTTGACATGCTACTTTCAAATATCATAACGAAATTCACCAACTGGCTAGGTTTGTTCATTACTGTAATGATGATTTACTTTACAGTAATACAAATAATGCATGATTGTTTAATTCTCCGGGGTGAACAGTTATTATTTCTACAAATACTCCCTCTCTTATTTCAGCTTCACCCAGTCTTGTAAATTTTCTGATGAGGTATTTGAAAGAATAACAGATGATGGCAGAAGTGATATAGAAATCAAAAAAGAGAATAAGAACAGCCAAAAATTCTTTCAGCGGCATGAAATCAGTATTAACATCTAGAGAAATTAACAACGCATTAAAAATGAGAATTGTCAAATGCTACGTAAATTCAACGCTACAGTATGGCGCGGAAGACTGAACATTGAACAAGCAACTAGAAAGTCGTACAGAACACCTGGAGATGTGGACATGCAGACGAATATGTTGTATATCATGGAAACAAAAACAATCAAATGCAGTGGTTCTAGAAAAAACTGGGAATGAAGAAAGAGTTGATGAAAGAAATAAAGAGGAGGCAAGGGAAATATTTCGGCGACGTTAAAAGACCTGATACTCTTATAAAAACCATACTGAAGGGCAAGGTTGAGAGCAAGCGAGCAAGAGGAAGACAACGATACAAATGGAAAGATAACATCAAGAGATGGACGAACATCAGCCTGACATAATGTACAGTCCGGGCGAGAGGCAGACAGTGTTAGGGGACCATTGCAGCCAACCTTCATTGTGGAGAAGGCACATGATTGATTGATTTGAAACAATCATATTTTTTCTCCAATGCCTTGACAAAATTTCTCATGAGATCCAGCGTAATGTACAAAGGTAGCAACAAGATCTCGCTGGTGACAAGTGCTGTGTTCTCAACGTTGTTACTGCCAGACTGCAATGACAGGCTCATTGGCCAACGTCTTCTAATGTAATGGTTAATTCGTGCACGGCTATCCCACTCATAGAGAGAGCAACAGTACTTGGTGTATCCACCCTGTAGTTCAAGCAAAAGAGGGGACACTTTCAAGACACCGCAAAGTGGCCAATGATGATGATCGCAGTTTATAACTTCAAAAGCTGCTTTAATTTCTCTGAGACGACGGATAGCATTTTCTACTTGTGCAGCAACAGTGGTCGAGTAAATCCAGGCACCTCCTGCAACAGTTTTGGAACATCTGCTGCATTTCCAAATGAGACAGCCTTTCGCTTCGTGGATTCATTTCCACAGTAGGGACATGTGCAGGCACTGCGTTGTGTAACTTCCATCTTCTTCGCGCACTTTCTAAGTGAGATACCGTCTTTGGTACCATACTTTCCGACAAACACCTCATTCTTGGTTCGCTTGGCCTCTTCGTGTATAGTTTCTAATTTTGTTGAAGTTAAAAGGCACACTGTTATGTACCTGCAAAAAAGTAAGGATATGAATTGTCAATGGGCTATCAATTAAAAGCAAAATAATATGTTAAAATAAATTTTACTTATTGGGAGATAAAATGCTTTAGAATATTATCCATGAGGTAATGAAGATTTAAAGCGACATATAGAGGTTGTTCTTTCGGAAAACAAGCCTGTATCTTTCGCTTGCAGGATTTTAAATCCAATTGTGTGTTTCCAAAGTTTTCTAAGAAAAAAATACTTTGTTACCTGAAAACTACTCAATGCTAAAATTAAAGCGATATTTCTTATTTAACTTATGCCCCTTATATGAAATGATATTATCTCCCATTATATCTTTATTGTTGCTAAATTTTAACACAATTTTGTATAATCTACACTTACTGTGACAGATTAAGGCATGGGTACACGATAAATGTAGACTCCGGGATAGCACAGTGGCTAGAACGTTTCCCTGCCGACTCGATGATCATGTGTTCCAATACCCCATCGGATTGTTTAAACAAATTATACCAAGCCGTGTTTACTTTTGTCATGTGAAAATGTATGGTAGTGGCCATCTTGGATCACTTTAATTTTAATCTATTAATAATGCTGCAAACGCATACCCTTCAACTAGGGAAGGAACAGGGGCGTCACTAGGGGGGTGCGGGGGGTGCGGGCCGCACCGGGTGACACCATCAAGGGGTGACACCAAAATAAGAAAATTGCAAATTTGACAAAGCAGACATAGCAGACATAGCAAAATAACAAAAATTTAACTTTGTCCGAGTTTGTCGAAGTTCTTTATTTATGTTTTACCTGAAGTATTGAAGTTATATTGTTCAATTTGTTTTCTTTCTTATGTCCTTATTAACTTTTTGACTTATTTTACAAACATTACTATATGCGATTATATATGGTACTTCTTCTTCTTCTTCGTTCATCTGGAGTTTTTTTTTTTCCGGATGTGATTGCGTTGTGCCTGTTTACAGCAGAGCTGTGTTCTTGCGCCGTTAGGCCGACACATCCGACTTCTGCGGGCATTTGTTGACCGGGTTAACCTTCCCCGGGATATATGGTACAGGAACACTCGGAAGAAGACCATGGTGAAAGTCTAGAGGGGTGACACCAAGAGTTTACCGCACTGGGTGACACCATACCCCAGTGACGCCACTGGGAAGGAAAGCTCTGGATCACACTTGTTTACCAAATCTGTACCGCTGGGTCTCGGTTGCTGCCCTGGGCATTGGTTGGAGGGATACCTAGCAATAATTAACATGGGCACCGATACATTACACTTACCCATTCCATACCAATACACTTACCCCAAAGCAAGCTTTCATGTTGCTGATCAGTAATTTCCTGGGTCCAATAGACTAATCTACAAGAATCCATGCTTCCTTGACAGCAATCTTGAACTACAAGGGCCGGTCTTGGCTTCTCTGTTATATCTTCGGGAATATATGCCCTCCTGCTCCTTGTCATGGCTGGCGGTGGGGGGGGGGGGGGGGCAGTTCAATCCCAATCCCTCCTAAAATCAGGCATGACCATCGACCACGGTTGTGCAATCGAAGAGAGCGGGAAAATGGCGTGCCTGGGATATATACCCACGCTAATACAACGGCCCATGTCCCAACGCGTATTTTACCAACGAACCATGGGAATATGTTCCAGCATCATTGTGCAGTGCCATGGCCATCTGCCACATATACACAGACACTAATAGAAAGATCAATAGAGACACATATGTGTGTGCTTCATATATTATACCAAGGCATTTGATAAAATAGAACATGATGAACTGATTAAAATGTTGGAAGATATTAACATTGATGGGAAAGATCTCAGGATAATAAAGACTATTTACTGCAGTCAAGTAGCAGCAATAAAAATGGGAAATAATGGGGGAAATTATAAACAAATAAAGCTAAGAGTGAGACTGGGGTGTGTCTTGTCACGGGATATCTTCTCCATCTATAGTGAAATACAGGGTGTATTTTTAATGAGTGTGCTGTGTTTAAAAATATTGCCAGTCCAAGTTTTGTATTTACTTATTATGTTGCGTGAAATTTACAGAGGTTGAATACAAACCTTCGGCCGGTAATGTTTTAAACACTGCACAGTAATTAAAAATACACTGTATAATAATGAGATAGATCAAAGAGAGGCCATGCCTACTAATCGGAGGTTATAATATAAATAATATACGCCATGCAGATGACACAGTATTGGTGGTGGATAATGCAAAAGATCTACAATAATTGCTGGACATTGTGGTAACGGGGAGTGCAAAGAAAAGACTCGCCTTGAATATCAAGAAAACAGTAACAACTGTGATATCGAAGTAAAAGGTTACACCAAAATGTGAAATGGAAATGGAAGGGACATTTCTTAACCAAGTGGACAATTGTAAATACCTAGGGGCACTTATAACATCAGATGGAAGATGCACAACAGAGATTAAGAGCAGAATAGGTCAAGCATAAGCTGCATTTCAGAAAATGAAGACATCTTATGCATTAAGCCACTATCATTGAATGTAAGAAAGAGAGTGCTGAAGTGCTATATAGAACATGTTTTGCTGTATGGCTGTAAATCTTGGAATGTAAATTAACAAATTAGAAGAACTTGGAAGCAACAGAGATGAGGTTCCTGAAACGAATGTTGCGAATTCCTTGGATTGCCAAAGTAACTAAAAACGATTGCCTGAAAGAGACTATTGAAACTATAACAGTATATACAACAATATGAAAGAGACAAATAGCTGTCTTTTGCCATGCAATGAGAATAGAGGCATTGAAGAACTTATAACATCAGGTGGAAGATGCACAACAGAGATTAAGAGCAGAATAGGTCAAGCATAAGCTGTGTATATACTGAGAACAGTAATTGAACGTTCTTTAGAAGTAAACAAATATCCATATCTTTGCTTTATTGACTACACATATGCCCTCGATAAAGTGAGACATGTCGACATGATAAGGTTGCTTGAAGATCTACAAACTGACGGTAAAGACCTTAGACTTGTAAAAAAAAAACGTATATTGGAAACAACTAGCTGCAATAAGGATTGATAATGAAGTAGGAAAATATCATGCTATTAAAAGAGGTGTGAGACAGGGATGTGTAATGACTCCAGATCTTTTTTTCCCTGCACAGTGAAAATATTTTCAGAAATGTAGAGGATATAAATGGAATCAGCATTTGAGGACGAAACATCAATAACATTAGATATGCAGATGATACCTTATTGATTGCAGACAATGCGCAGGATCTGCAACAATTATTGGATGCGGTTGTTGTACAATTATAAGGCACAAAATTATGTACCTGCAAAAATAAAATAAAATACTGATACTGGACGACGTAGACTGTTGAACTAGTGTTTAAGTTGTGTATGACCCTAGAAGGCCACTATAAATGGTTTCTTTTCAGTAAAGTGGGTCCTTCTACTGTTGAACTAATTCTCAGATTATTCAAATATATGATATTTGTGAGAAACATAATGCTTTAGAATATTATCCAAGAAATAGAGTAACCTATAGATATTGTTCTTCAGTCATAAATTCTGCCCCCTGTGACAAGACCGCCGGGGCTTGGACTGGTTTGCCACGATAGTTACTATCCCCTGCCTTTGCTCCAACCACCTCAATAGCACTCTACATCTACCAGGCCCCACCCAAGCCGGGACAGCTTAACCTCCCCTCCCTCACCTAGGGTTCCAAACCCCAAGGGGGCTCGGACCAGACACCAGTCATATCACTGCACAAAGTCATAGCTAAGAGAACATAAAAAATTTAATTCTGAACTACGTCAACCACAACACAGAGAAGGATGGCTGAAAGCCAGACTAGAAGAACTATGTACAAGATCAAAGACGCAGATGAGTATTCATCATGGAGGCGGACGATAGCTCGTGCGGTTGTCCAGTCGTGGTAGCGACTCACCCAGGCTCCTCCAGTGGACTGGAACTCCAAGGTCTGCTGCCTCTCCAAAGTTCCCTCTTCACCCAGAGAACCAAGCAAGGGCTGATCAAGCGCAGTACCACTGCCTGACTGACACTGCACTGATGAACAAGGATCCTTCCTTGCTGTCGTACTATTTCACTCGTCACACTCCTGATGAAGTCTGGGCCGACCCTAGAACATTAGCGGTCACCCACTTGCAGAAAAAATACATGTAGCACCGTCTCAAAATACACAAGAGTCAGGTCACTCTTCTATCTCATAGGTGACCCACACACTGATATGTCACCTACACAATAAGCGGTTGCTCCACACGAACACACAATGTCACTGGTAAAGTCTATCAGGTGACTAAACACTTCACCTTAGTTCCATGTCCTTGGACAATAGATCTTCACACAGTATCATGTAACTACCCTGATCAATAGGTAGTAATCACAACCTAGCATACACTGTCAACAGTTCATCACGATCGCATGAGGTAGCTCCCTACCTTCACAAACATTGTCAACAGTTCATCACGTTGGCATGAGGTAACTCCCTACCTTCACAACCATGTCACTCAGGTGTTTCCACCAATGTTGTAATCAATGTCCTAGTTCACTGGACCACATGTTGGCTTCATAAAGTTAACCAATGTAAAAACACTATTTAAGCATCAACTGATACATGGTGTCCCATAACCCAGCCGGGCCAGAAGCATATAACACAGGTCATGGTGACCGGTAACAATGATCACCCCCCACAACTTGAAAGGTCACTACCTTGCAATTACCAAGGTTTACACAGAGACTGAATGTCACCAGTGCTTCACTGGCTTGAATCACCAGACGTTTCAGTGTTGGATCCTCTCAGGATCGGATGACACTCGTCGGACTCTTGACGGAGGTCCTAACCTCGACCTACCGACTTATTCAGCACTCAGCTCCCTCCAACATTGATCTCGCAGACTCAGACAACCACTCCCAGTATGGCCTCAATCAACTTCTGGATAGGCACTGGAATGAGTGGGCCCATAGAGCTCATGGTGCAGCTCTTGAATCTTCTTCTGGATAGTACTAACAGATCCTGAAACACGGAGAGGTTTGTGTGAGTACTCAACTACAACAAAGACTACCAGCATCTCCACCCTGTCACCTGCCTCTCAGACATTCCTCATGTCTACCAACATGAGTATGAAATCATCACAGCATAGATCTACTTAGTCATTATAATATATAGGCATAATGATGGTAGAAAAAGCAATAGCACACCTGTTCAGTCAAGTAACACGTCTGGGCTACATATAACCCCTAGCACCAGAGTCGACTGTATGACTCTGTCAAGCATCCTTCGCCTGGTGCCAGTCCAATCCGGTTTCATCTCCCATCATCAATCAACATATACACTTACTTTCCTTTCAGTGTAGGGATTACTGTATCGAGAAGGTGTCCAGCCGGACATCTCCTTCCTGACAGACTCATCAATTCATCAATACCTTCACCCATGGACTGATGAATTACACACAGTAATAACTATATGTCCATAATGAATTATACTCCTGATAATTCATTACTATAGCATTAACTAAGGAGAACTCATGACTTGTTACACTTAACTAACAAAATCATATCACAGCCATAGTGTCAGGTCTGGGATCCCTGCCCCAGATCCTGAGTTGCCCTTGTATTCACTGACTATCTTTCAGGTCAGTCATCCCTGTGCCGGTCGAGCACAGCTGTGGTGACCATCCACCACTACACTTTCCCACAGCTACTGTGGGTCTCGTGTACCTTGTCCCGTGACGACTTAAGTCACGTCATCCAATGTAGCAAACCTCCAGACTCCACTACCAAACTCTGGCTCCATCTTTTTTTTTTTTTGGGGGGGGGGGTGGGGGGTTATGCCCCTCCTATACTACTACTTCACGGCAGTACTCCAAGTACTCCATGAACCGAGTCAGGGTTCCAGAAGAGTAGAATATTAGAGACAGAAACGGTTAGGTTCAAACCTCGATCTATCTAGACACCTCGGCCTCGAATTACGGAGTGCCGCATCACCCTCGATCGGGTATGTTCATTCATCGGATATGCACGATTGCATTGGGTCGGACCTATTACCGATCGGGTTGGGGTTACCGGCCTACCTCCCGCTGCCTAGACAAACGTAAGATGGAACACGCACGGTCATCCTTGCGTACGGACATGACAACAAGCAGTAACAATAGTATCATGAATACTTCTTATCAATTGTTATCCTACCGATGCAACGTCATTCGGCTTACGCGGAATAACACTGCTATCTGCACACAGCAAATACACCCCTGCTGATTTCACCTTGATTCCTCGAAAAATCACCATCACTGATAGAACAATTACGTTACCATTCTAATGTCACGAAGCACATTACACATTTCTAATACTAAGCTCTACCTTATCATTTACCGCGTCTAGCATGTTGATGTCATGACGGACAAACTGTTGCCTTGCCTGTGTAATGAATAAACCAAACCCGTAACTGCTACACACTGTAACGCACATCGTTCGGCCTATTTTATTTACACACCACTCGCTGTGGAACACGGCTTGTTCCGTCAGGTAACACATTACATTGCTGATCGATAAAGCCTACTTAAAAATGCAACCGCCAACTGTAACGGATAACTCTACGCGACAACTCAATTTTGCGATGGCAATTAATTCATTCCGGGAACTCAGCACGGCATTACGACAACAATTAAATCATAGAATAAGTACTCAACTAACCTGTGATTGAAGAATCACAACCTTGACTGTAGATGTCCGCACTGGCCGCGAATATTGACATCCAAATTACAACAGCCTGTTGGCTGCGATCTGTCTACGCTGAGGTTTGGTGGGCGACTGCTCACGACAAAGTCAGTGCGCCTTCCACTCACCTACACGGGCCGCGTGATTTTCATGATTCATGAAGAAAACCAGAGTCACGATAAGTTCCAGCACCCCGTGCTGCATGAAGCACTAGTGAACTTAGAGATCTCTCTCACGTACGCACTTGAGGGAACATTCTAGATTTTCTATAAATAACTAGAGTAGCTCCGCCCCGCACTATTTTGTTGATGGGGAATCCCCTATTAATTGATATTAATTCAAGGGAGACCAACGCATCGCACTCCCTTCAAAGGGATATTATGCAGAGATCTGCCGTTCTTTATCCGTTTCGTCACACCCCCGAAGGTGACAGTATTGCAAACCTAAATGCATGTTTATTAAAACTTCCCAATAATTATGTTTCATCCCATAACAAATGATAAATGTTGATATTAAAGCGATAAGTCCCATTTCAGTTATGTCCCTTATATGACATAATATTATCTCCCATTATATCTTTATGGTTGCTAAATGTGTAATATATTTTTTGTTTATTCTACATATGCTGTGCCGGATGATTACATGGACACATGATAACTGTACATTTACGGCAGGGCAGTGGAGAGAACGTTTTCCTGCCCACTAGGCGCTCATGTCTTTGAATCTCCTATAGTCATTTTTGTTTTCAACAATTTTAACGAACTGCCGGGTCAACCGAGATTAAAATATGTACCAGGAAATGTTCTGGGAAGTAAAAGTGGCTGGTAAAATGTAGAGCACGTCTCGTGTTTTGTGCCGATTTTTCTTCTTTTTTTTTTTCTTCTTATGTTTTTCTTTCAGCAAAGAAATTGTCATTTTATTGGTCTACTTCCAGGGTTACATACTCTTGTTTACATTGCCAGTACATCTCGTGTTAAACCAACATCACACTTCAAACACAGCCATCACGGTTTGCAATACCTAAACAAAACCATACATACATCAAATGAAACTGTCTCACTTCCTCGCCACTCACACCTAGACAATAGCAAATGTGGGCTAAAAGTCACCATTCACACACGGTTGTTCACAGATAAATTCCAGTCTAGAGTGCAGAAAATTCTGGCCATGCTAATTCAGATTTCAAATGCACTTGCCAGAATAACTCTCAGAGTTCCAGGGCTTCAGCAGCAGAGACCCAAAGGGGAAAGTAACCACTATGCTACATCATGAATGCAAGACTTTCAAAGAGGATACCTGCACCGTGGATGTGGCCACTGGAGAAGCCAGGTTTCTTAAGAAGCTCCGACCAAATATAAATAGTTACAGAACACATAAAGCAATGACTGGGATTCTTGAGGAAGAACTAATCACACATAACAGGCTATTGTGACTGAAATAATTATGGCCTCAGTATTGTCTCATGGGCGAAGGATATGTTTTGGCATTGGACACTTGGTGGTAATGTTTGTGCCTGGTAAACTAACATTCTGACTCACTTCAACAAACACAGCTTTATAAACTATATACACAATTATACTAAAAGTTAGTTGCATATCCTTTTCAGGGCATGATAGTCAATCCCAGCATTTTTGGCTGTTTGTGATTTCGTGGCAAGTTTCAGCAGTTTGCCACAGCTTTCTGACCGACAGGCACTCATACCTTTGTATAGGAACCAACGCAAGGCGGTCTGCTTCGAAATTTCCCGCAGCTGTGTTTCGAGTGCAGTATGAGTAGAATTAGCCTCAACGTATAGCAACAACCATTGAAGTGCATTCTTCTTCGACCATAAGACTATTTGTGCTCAAGTTGTAGAACTAGAATGCTCTCGCAGGTACTGCAAACAAACAGCAACAATGTTTTATATCTCAAGCACAAAACACCAAAACTATTACACACAGATCTACGCATGAATACATACTAGAAAATATTTCGGATTCCTTGCTGATATACTAGTATGCTATAAACAAAGGAAAGATGTATGGACGAAAAACAGGTAGCCGAGTGAGACAGCACATGATAGACCAAATGACCATGTGTACAGACAAACTATGTTAATTTAAATAACAATTTAATGTACTTTAATAACAACAATTCCTTAAAACTAACAATCCATTACAAAAACAGATCAAATGAGTAGCTTCATTTATCAGAAGCGTATCTTATGATAGCACAAAAATATGATGAAAACAGGTTTTTAATCAAGTCCAAGACAATTTGTGATTTCTCATGAAATTTAAACTTAATTTAATACAAAAGATGGCTTCTATGCACGCTTTTTTTAACAATAGTGGACATGGTAAAAATGTAGAAAGTGTTAACATATTTGTAAATGTTCCAAATATTGAAAGAAAAGACCAAAACAAAACAAAATTCACCACAGGACGTAAATTGGCACAGGAGCACTGTTTGTCTTCATAAGAAGGCAGCAGGTAAACAGCTATCTAATCTTCTTCCATCGTTCTCGTGAAATATGTCTATAACTACAATGTTGTCTCCTTATGAATTTAATGATCTCGTTTATTTCATTCAGCGGTCCATAGAGTTTATCATCCACTGTTGTCTCTCTAGGCCAAAAGGTTTGCCTAGATATGTTCTATTTTGGGATGTCTTGAAGTATGTTCTCTGCCGTCAGCGACGCCAATCACATATGCACATGGCTGATTCACCAATCTTGAATTTTGTATACATGTGGTTGCGTAATCTATTATGTCCTGTTCTGAGGCGCAGAATAATGACTTGTTCTGGTCTGCTCATAACGTGGTAGTCGTCTAGAACAGGCTTTGGTGGCTTTCTGACTGATTTAATCATTCTTTCCTTTTTGTGGTATCGAATGGGCACATCAGGCTGTTCTTCTTTAGCTCCTTCCTTAGCCAATCGATCTGCTCTGTCGCATCCGGCTATTCCATAGTGGGATGGTATCCACTGCATGGTGACCTTATGCTGACTGCTAACTTCAGAAAGTAGTATCCTTAGCACTGGCAATTTCCCAGACAGGAGCGCCTCGAGTACTGATTTTGCATCTGTCAATAGCACCACAGGTTGAGTACCATGGCTGGTATTAAGTAATGTCTCTGTTGCTATCATGATTGTCTCACTTTCAGCATCATAGTTATGGCAGTACTTTCCTGTTGGAACTCTGGCCGTGTTCCTAGTATTATTTGGGTATTCTATTTACACTCCCGTTCCTCCATTTCGAATAGCATTTTGTGCTGACCCATCTGTGTAGATTCGGATCCAGAGGTCATGTGGATATTCTTTATCACGGAAGCTGAGAGTGGCTGTTCTGCGCTGTACACTGTTCTGGTCTTAATTGTCAAATACTCCTTGCATACATTTACAATTATGGTTGTGTGTGTAATAATGTGGTGCTGTTTTGTCTATTTCCCTAAGCCGGTGTATTCTATTTGCGATTTAGTATAATAATGCTAGTGAGTGTTAGTCTGGATGATTGACGATGTGTCCTACATAGTTGATTCTTAATGCTTGTATGTTTGTGTGTAAGCCTTGTGGAGTTAGTCCTCCTTGTTTCTTAGCTTATATTAGTGTTTTGTGTTGTATACTGTGAATGGTGTTGCTGAAGATGAAATGTCTGATGTGCTTGTTTATGTCTGTGATTATATGTCTCGGGAGATCTAACACTGTACCTTAATTTTTAAAAAGTCGCTTAAAAGTCTACAGGGTCGACTTTATTGCACCGGGTTTTGTCCCATATGGCTCGGTATCTTTCCGCAGCGGGAAAGCGTCGCACAAAGCACGAACTCCGTAGCTCTAGCGACGACCCGCAGGAGTCTCCGTAAAATTTCACTCGTGAACCGAAGGACGCGGCCCGCAATCGAACCCAAAAACTTCGGAGACAGAATCAAACGGCTTGACCACTTCGCCACGGAGACTCCCTGACTCCACTGTAACTTATAATATATTATCTTAGGAACGATGAAGTTGTTGACATCTGTGCCTCTGTCAGACATTGTCGATGTTTTGTATTTGTATGTATGTAGTATGTCTATAATTTGTTTTGTCAGTGATTGCCATGTTTCTGTGCGTGTTTTTCTGGCATCGAATGAGAATGTGATCCCATATATTTTCATGTTGTCTGTGACTGGTAGATTTTGGAGGTGGGTGGGGGGGGGGGAAGCTTTATTCTTCCACTTCCCAAGACGAATTATTTTAGATTTGTGTATGTTTATTTTGGCCCCACTTCCCTCACTAAACTGTCTGAAGGTGTGGCGTATATTCATTATGGATGTGTTGGTTGTAGGGAAGAAAGCGGTGTTATCTGCATAAGCAATTAATGTCCGCTCCCCTAACCGTTACGAAATAGCCAATCTCACGCCAGCAATCTTTAGTTGTGTTTTGCTAAAATCATAGCAAAGGGGCTGTCGATGATGATGAGCTGATGATTACGATGATGATGTAGATGATATTTATACGGGGCGGTGTATTGCATCTAACTAGTGTGGAAAGTATAATCATCATACAGTATGCCCTTTTGGAAGGTCCCTCTCTCCACGACCCACCGAAAATTTCCTCGAAAGCCTGCATCTGAAGGTATATAACACGGTGGGGTTAAATATTGATATGGTAGAGGCTCAATAAGTAATGCATTCTTCTAGAAGTGAATCAAGTATAGTGGGTAGAGTTGAGGACAGAAAGTGAGGTATGACTGGCTGATAGACACACTATTTGTATTCGAACCCGAATGTATAACAATTTGACTAGTGTAACGGATACACTAATAATACAAATATTTGCAATTATAGTTTAGTTAGTTGCATATCCTTTACAGGACGTCGCAGTCAACCACTGCAATGTTTTGGTTGTTTGTGATTTATTGGCAAGTTTACGGTAGTTTGCCATTGCTTTACGAACGACCGGCACTCATATATAACAGTCACAGACAACATGAAAATATATGGGATCACATTTCCATACGATCCCAGAAAAAACACATACAGATACGGATAGACGGTGTGTCAGTATAAACACTGACAAGTGCAGCACCACTCTATTTACCCTCTCTCCGAATCACAAGGCAGGGATCATCCAGATAAATGGAACGCCCCTAAGACAAGATAAAGAACCTACTTTGGTGTAACATTTGATAACAGGCTGACATGGAGAAAACACATCAAAAAAGCTGTTGCAAAAGCCAGAAGGAAACTAACCATCCTGAGAAAGCTAAATGGAACCACATGGGGAGCCAGTGGGACAATACTTAGCAAAGTTTATCAACAGAGCATACGACCACACCTGGAATACGGGTCAACTTCGTGGTGTTCAGCATCAAAAACCACACTTCAAGAGCTGGACAAGGTGCAAAATCAAGCTCTTAAAGTCATCACAGGAGGGATGAGGTCAACCCCTATAGTAGCAATGGAGAAAATGGGGAGGACACACGCACTGAGAGAACGCAGAGATACAAAAATACTAATACAAGCAGACAAGTTCCTCAGTTTGCCAGGCCACCCTATGAAGAACCGATTTGAAAACTTAACTATAGGGCGGTTGAAATGAAGTAGTTTTATCCACCAGGCCAAACGACTCTGCGGAGAAACCACCGATCTTCCCACAGTTGGTATCCCTCAGACAACTATTCCAGAGCGAACTCCATGGGAAGATGAACATAGATTATCGCTACAAATCCAGCAGACAAAAGTGAGAGGAATATTTGACAAGGAAGAACAGAGCAGTGTACAGAGCAGGACAGTCACTCTCAGCTTCCTTGATGACGAATACCCACAGGACCTCTGGATCCGAGTCTACACAGATGGGTCAGCGCAAAATGATATTCGAAATGGAGGAGCGGGAGTGTATATAGAATACCCAAATAATACTAGGGACATGGCCGGAATTCCAACAGGAAAGTACTGCCATAACTATGATGCTGAAATTGAGGGATTCAAGATAGCAATAGAGACATTACAAAATACCAGCCATGGTATACAACCTGTGGTGATATTGGCAGATGCAAAATCAGTAATAGAGACACTCCTGTCTGGGAAATTGCTAGTTCTAATGACACTACTTTCTGAACTTTGCAGTCAGCATACGGTCACCATACAGTGGATACCATCCCACTGTGGAGTACCAGGAAACGACAGAGCTGATCGATTGGCTAAAGAAGGAGCAAAAGAAGAACAGCCTGATGTGCCCATTACATTCCACCAAAGAATAGAATGATCAAGTCAGTCAGAAGACCACCAAACCCTACTTAAGACGATTACCACGTTTTGGACAGATCAGAACAGGTAATTATTTTGCTCCTCAGAACCCGACACAATAGATTACGCAACCACATGTATACAAAATTCAAGATTGGTGACTCAGCCATGTGTACATGTGGTTTGAATTCGCAGACAGCAGAGCACATACTCCAGGACTGCCCAAACTACAACATATCCAGGCAAACCTTCTGGCCTAGAGAGACAACAGCGGAAGATAAACTCTATGGACCGCTGAGTGAACTAAAAAAGACTGTTAGATTCATACAAGAGACAGCATTGCAGTTATAGACATATTTCAAGCGAACGAAAGAAGAAGAAGATATAGCAAATACTGTATAATGAGGCCAGGTTTAGACATTTAAGATGTCTAAGTATAGAAGCTTTCTTTGGTTTTGTTTTCCCTTTCTAAATGAAAGAAGCAAAGATGCACTGCACGAAAACGCACAATGTCGTCGTAGCAGAATTAGTGAAATACTAAATATTGAGCACAACCCACTACTGGCAACGCTGATCGTATTCTGGTATAAACATAAGGCCCATCCACGTCAATATGGAAGCACTATACTCGAGTTTCGTCTCTCGTTTGAGCTCGTCAGTAGTACATATCCTTGACCGGATCCGGAAACTTGAAGTCCGGACTTCTTGAAGTCTTGTTTCCGAATCCGGTCAAGGATATGCACTACTGACGAGCTCAAACGAGAGCGAAACTCGAGTATAGTGCTTCCATATTGACGTGGATGGGCCTTATGTTCATACCAGAATACGATCAGCGTTGCCAGTAGTGGGTTGTGATCAATATTTAAATTTCAAATCCCGAAACAACCAAGTAATCAATTAATGAAATACGTCAGGGTAGCAACCAAAACATTGGAAAAGGCAGTTTTAGGTTTGGACAGCAGGCAGAACACACGTATCTTAAGGGTAGTCATCAGTTTAAGTTGGAGATCATCAAGAATGCATGTATGTTAGGAGAAGTCATTTTTCTATTCATGGGGAATACATCAGGGAACCTGTTTATTTATATTGAAGAAAATGTAAGAAAACACATTAAAAGACAAACACAAAATAACAAAAATGTCTTAATTGTATTAAGTGAACGACAAGGTATTTTTATTACAGTATGGAAGAACTCAAAAATAAAATAAAATAATAAATGCATATCATTTACAGGACATCGCTGTCAATATCAGCATCTTTCGGCTGATTGTTGATTTCTTGGCAAGATTACTCTCAGTAGTTTGTTATTGCTTTCTGAGCGGCCGGCTCACATACCCCGTAAGTTACCGACGCGATTCTCACCGTTGTCACGTTACTTACGAGTAAGTATACGAGATTACGGAGAAAAGTCGCTAACCTCTAGGCCAGGAAACCGGCATGAAAGAACTGGCCTGTGATTTTATTAATTACTAATGAAACTAATGATTAAGCACCCTGAATAATAAACATGGATTTTTCCAGAAAAGAAAAATAATGTGTGTTGAATTATTTTCAACTTTCGAGGTTTACAATTCAAATTTGTTGAGGGGAAATTCTTACACAACTTGAAGACATCGATATGATGTGGCTACTACCACTGTATGAATCACGAAATCATATTTGGAGGTTTCTCTTTACACTCCCTGTTTAGCACTGTCATACATACCATTGTATGAAAATACCAAAATAAGGCATACTGCTGCCACATCGCCCGCAGCTGTGTTTCAAACACGGTAGGCGGGATTACTAATTGTGTCCGTAACCCCATCGCCACAGTGTCGGCCTTCGCCTGTCTCTCTAGATCCGTGGTTCTCAACCTTTTTTGGTCCGTGCCCCCCTTTACCATATTTTCAGAACGTCATTCCCTCCCCCTTTCGTATTTCCTACCTAAACATTCCCCCTCCCACCCACTATGCCTAATAATGGAAGCAAATACTAAAACAAGTCTAGACGTCCGCATAAAACGTGATTTGTGGGTTTACTTACTCTATAAAATGAATTTCAGAAGGGAGAGACGGACAGAACCGTAAAGTATGAAGGGGAAAAGAAGATCAAGTAATCGGTTCTTTATTAACGCGATCTTGAAATAATCTTCATTCCCCCCTGGAAACCTCAAAATTCCCCCCTGCGGGGGGGGGGGGGGGGGGAATTCCCCACCGGTTGAGAGCCACTGATCTGGACGGTTTATTATTATCTCAGTAAATCATGTCTTATGTTTTCCTAATTTAGTTTTAATTATTATTTTTTTTTTCAACGTTTATTTCATACAAAGCAATGTATATTTACAAGGTGTAATGTGTGTTTCTTTGTTTGTGTATATTACAGAGCGTTGTCGTTTGTTAGTGTTATGTGTCATATTCGTTAATAAAAGAAATACATGCATATACAGTTATGATAATATGACATTTATGGCATAGTGCATGTAAACACACATTCCTTGTTTCATTTCCATCTCCACAAGTTGAATGCATATTACACCTGTACATCTCTCTCTCTCTCTCTCTCTCTCTCTCTCTCTCTCTCTCTCTCTCTCTCTCTCTCTCTCACACACACACACACACACTAACACACGCACACACACACACACATTCTGTCTTGCTTTCTGTAGTTAATAGTACATGGATTTCGGTGATCTTGGGCAATAACCTTTACATGTTCATTCTATTTTAATTGTGGCTTCCAAGTTTGTTATTTTTTTTTTTTTTAATTTTTTTTTTTTTTTTTTTTTTGGGGGGGGGGGGGGGGAATTTTCAATGCATATATTAATATAAATACCTGCATATCAACACAAAGCCATAATTATATTTACATAAATACCTACACGAATACGCCCATACATGGCTACCCATATATAAATAACAAACATGTTAACCTTTTGTATTCTACAACAATGTTTATATTCGTGCCGGGGAATCCTGTTGAATTTAGACAAAGGGCAAACCGCTGAACGCAAAATTGCCTAGTGACCACCAACCACTAGACACACCAGGGCCGTCGCCGGGTCTTACAGCGGACACGCAGCCAGTTTTCACACAGCCTTTGTGTACCTAGGCCAGAGGAGCTATATATCTCTCATTAAAGTTGTTTGGGGAGGAGAGGGGTGGATCTGTGATTCAGTGCACCCTGAGGAAGAATTAGTGGCGTGTACTATCTGCGCTATCCAATGCTTGTTACCACCTAGTGAGAAGTGTTCCCAAGTATTAACAAAATAAGCCACACACAGGGCTCGCGAGACTCACACACGGTCTAAGATTTTCCATAGAAGGGACTGGTCTGGGACAGTCCCGTTCACTACTGCTATAGGTTTTAGATTTTATGCCTTGCAGCGGGAAACCAAATATCGTCTGTCAAGACGATCGGGTGTAAAACATCTTAGATGTTATTTGATATTATTAACTTTAAAAAAAAAAAATAATAATAATGGCATTTTTTTCTAATTGCAAGAGTAAATGAAATTAAGGAAATTTACACATTTCAGTCAGGAAAAATAGTAGCTTGCTTGTATTTGAACATTAGTAAAAATAAGTTTTCTGTAAGGGAATTGAACCTTGCCTTGATTCTGCAAGCCCAAACTAATTTTATGTATTCCGCTAGTGTTTTAAGTAGTGTTGTGTGTTTGTCTTCGGATGTTTTAGTAAGAGTGTTAAGAAAGATTGCCTTGTAAATGTCTGGTCTTTTTTTGTGGCCTGTGTGTGTTTGTATTATTTGTTGTAGAGTTTCCACTGCATCTGTGACTGTTTGACATGTGAAAAAAATGTGCTCTTCTGTCTTTTTGTGTTGTTTCTGCATAATTGGCATTTTCATATTTGTCTGGATCTGAATGCTAATTTGGGTATTATGGGAGCTGCTAGCTGCTAGAGTGGTCTGTTATGATTATTAAAAATCAGTCTGTAAGTTACTTCTTTCGCCTTAGATGTGATGTGTTTGTTGCGTAAGTTGGAATAGGTGAATGTGTAGTCTGACATGAAATATTTTTGTCCTCTTTTGATTCTCAGTTTAAGCGATGGTGCTTGTTTATTAACTAATTGTTTGTATATTTCTCGTGTTGTTTCATTTATTAAATGTTCATGTCCTTGTATTGCCTGTATACATGTGTGATAGAATGATGGTAGTATGCCCTGACAATGTAATGCTGCATTGTGTAGTTTTGTGAGATGTTTTATTTTGTGTGCTATATAATATAATGCTTATCTATGTTGTTCTGGATGTCTGATAATATTACCTATGTGGCTGATTCTAAGTGCTTGTATAGTTGTTTGCATGTCCTGAAGTGCTATTCCTCCTTGTTTCTTATCCTGAATGAGAGTTTTCTGCTGTATACTGTGTATTGTCTTACTTAATATGAAATATTTTATATGTTTATTTATGTCTGTGATTGTGTGTTTTGGAGGGTTTAACACTGTCACTAAGTATATTATTTTTGGTATGATGTATGTGTTAACTGATTCGCTGCCGACCGCCAACCGATTGCCGAACAGTCTCAACTGTTTTGTCCCTTCGTTAATATATTGCCAAGATTTGTGCGGTCCGTTTGTTTCTTTCGTTTGCGATCCCTTGCTCAATTTTAATACTCTGAAACGAATTTTTACGCCGAAAGAAGGTTTTTCATTTACATAGGCCACGAGTAATCGACATTTGGTGACTAAATATCGTGTGGATTTGTTTCCAAGTTGTGTTAAAAAAGCTGTAGTTACTCGCGGTGTTAGGAATTGCATGGGTCCTTGATTTTCGGCCTCATTTACATCAGATAAAAGTTTTAAACAATGTTAGATTGTAGTTATTCTTATTTAAAGGAAATTTGGAGAACGATTCTAAACTGATAGCACACGTTAAATGTGTTTTTTTTTCCGGTTAAAATGTATTATTTATGAATGTGAACAAACTAACTCTTAGCCGCTAACCGTGAAGGTTTGTCATCATGTTGAATTAGCTGATGGGCCACACTTGTGCCCCTAAAGTTTGCTTTGCCTATCACAAAGTATTTAAGAAGTATTTAAATAATTAAATTAAAAGAATAATAATTATAACTAACTAAAAAATAGCGTACATTTTGTGTTTATCGGCAGAAAACGGCCAAAACATGTCTCGTGATTTTCCGACATTTTCCATTTTATGTGACAATGATGAGCTTCAAAATAGGATGTTTTTATTGTAATTTATTGGTGTTATGGAGCCGTTCTAGTGATTTTTGTGTAGCAAAGTGGTGTAGTTATCATAATTCAGTAAGTTTCATTGGATTTTAAACACCGTCGGATCAGTAGCGTCTTGGTAAGTGGAAATTTCACGTACTTGTCACCTCTGTCATCAATTTATTTTTTACAACATCTGCTAATATTATTATTATATTTCTAACTTTTAGCAACAGTAGCAATACCAATGTGTTCCTTGTGCAATGTCCTTTAATTTGATATATAATACGATATATTTACTACCATTTTAACAATGTTTAGACTAATATTGTGGCATACCCCTACTTCCCATTTTCTGCCATCAATTTCTGCTTGGGCAAAACCCATGTTTTGTTTGGCACTCAATCAGTTAACTATTCTGCTTCTACCAAATATTGTTGTTGTTTTGTATTTATACCTATGTAGCACGTCTGTGATTTGGTGTGTTAGTTGTAGCCATGTTTCTCTGTGAGTTGTTCTGGTGTCACATGGAAATATGATCCCATACAGTTTCATATTGTGTGTATGTGTTAGGTCTGGAGGGAAATCAGACTTGTATTTCCACTTTTCCAGGCCCATAATTTGTGATTTTTGTATATTAATTTTGGCTCCACTGCCTTTCTCAAAGTGGGAGAAGGTGTGCAGTATGTTTCTGATGGATGTGTTGCTTGTAGGGATGAATTCAGTATCGTCTGCATAAGCAATGACCTTTTTCCCTCCTATTCCTTGTATGAAAGTGCCTTTAATGCTGGTATCTTGTATGAACTTTTCTAATAATGGCTCTAGTGTCAGTATATACAGAAGTGGTAATGGTGGGTACCCTTGTCTTACAGATCTTGCCAGCCCGAAGCTAGCAGTCAGTGAATGGTTCACTAAGACTTTGCTTTAAGGGTTGTCATACAAAATTTGTATCCAATTTCTGTAGTGCTGTCCTATATTGCATTGTTCTAGAGTTTTGTGCAAATAGGATTGTGTGATTCTTTCGAAGGCCTTCTCTTGGTCCAAAGACCAGAGAGAGGATTGGCAGTCTTTCTGGTGTGTGTACGTTATAATGTCTTTAATGAGGTGTGTGTGGTTTTGTATATTCCTGTGATGTACACTACATTACTAGTTTGAGTGTACTAGTTTTGGTAGGAATTGTGTGATTTTGTGTGCTAGTGATTTGGCCAGAATTTTGTAATCTTTGTTAATAAGTGAAATTGGTAAGTAATTTTTCAGTTGTGTCTTGTTTGTCTTTGCGTTGTGTATAAGTGTTATATAAGATATGTTGCAACTTTCAGGGAGTTCTTGTTTGTCAAAGGCTTTTTGATAGACTTTTAGAAGGTTACCTATGATAGGAAAGAATTGTTGATAGAATTCTACTGTTAATCCGTCTGGTCATGGTGTCTTGTCTTTGTTCATTTTACTAAGTGCATGTGTTATGTTTTCTAATGTCAATTGTATGTCCAATATCTCTTTGTCTGTGTCTGATATCTTTTTTGTATATTGTAAGAAGCTATCTTGTATTTGTATGTTTACTTCTCTGCTGTAAATAAGTGTGTATAGTATTGCTGGAATGCTTCTGTTATACATGTGGTTTCTGTTTGTGTGATTACTTGCATGTCTATTATTGTGTTTATCTGTTTGCTATGTTGTATGTTTTGTTCTATTGCCATGTCTAGTTTGCTGGGTGTCTCTTGTGTGATGTGTTGAGTTTTGTTCTAATTAGTGCACCCATGTATCTGTGCTGTTGGTGTTGTTCCAGTTGCATTTCTAATGCATGCAAGTATGGTGGGTTTCTGTCGGTTTGCTTTGAAAATGTATTGCTGTTTGAATGATCTGTTCTTGTTGTAGTCTACGCTTGTGTATGATGGATGCTATTTGTTGTGTCCTGCTCCGTATTGTGTTTTCAGTAAGTCCCAGTACTGTCTAATGTTGTCAGTTGGTATACTATCAGTGTATGAATGTATCAGGCCTGTCATATATTGTATATATTCTGTGTTTTGGAGTAATGTGTTGTTAAATTTCCAGTGTGGTGATCGCTTGAAAGGCTGAGTGGGTATATTATTTATAGTTATGTGCGGTAGTATTGCTTTATGGTCTGTATACTGAGAGAGTTTCTTGTAGGTGTTTAGTTTGTGTTATGTGGTGTGTTGTTGGTACGTATATTCTATCTAACCTAGATGATCTGTTATGTGCATGGTTTCTGTGCGTTGTATCGTGACTGTTGGGGTGTTTGTGCCTGAATGCGTCTACTAGGTTATGTGTGTCAATTATGTATTGCAATGTATCGAGTTGATTCATGTGGTCTCAGCCAGCTCTTCTTAACTACGTTTTCACATCCCCGACTATTATGTCAGCCGAAGCTAAACAACAATTAAAATCACCTGCTAAAACAACATGCCTCCCTCTGAATGTCTGTGCTAATAGGTTTTCTAAGTGTTGGAAGAATTGAAGAATTGTGGTTGGTAGCTGTAATTTGCTGGGGCATGTATGTTGACTAAAGCGTGTGTGTGTGTGTGTGTGTGTGTGTGTGTGTGTGTGTGTGTGTGTGTGTGTGTGTGTGTGTGTGTGTGTGTTGTTTCTAACGTGTATGATGGTAATGTCTCTTTGGTCGTCCTTGTGTGTGCCAGTTATTTCCCATTTGTCTGAAGTCTGCAGTATGGCGGTTCCAGAACCCGTACGATGTGTCGACAGGCTGAAGCATGAGTGTCTGAGCCCTAATTGTGTAGAGATTTGCTTTGCGTGTGTGTATTCGCATATGTCTGTTTCTTGTAGGAGAATGAAGTCGGGTTTGCATTTGTGTATGAGTGTGACGATGTGTTTTTGTTTTGTGCGTAAACCTGAAATGTTCAGACTAATAATAATAATATCATTAGTCATCATAAATTAATCAAAACAAGCAAATGATATTGTTGACCAACAGTAATAAGAAATCAGAGAGAGACGAACGAGGTTGTCTAGTTGAGATAGTTATTTTTTTTTTCTTGTTGTCTTGGTGCAGACGTGATCTGATTGTAGATGTTAAAACATTAGGCCATCTTCTTCGGTGTCAGTGTCAGTGGCAGTGTCAGTAGTGTTCTTAGATGTCAGTTCTGATTATGTTTTATCACCAAAGGTGTCTTTGCTGATGGTTTCGTCAGTATTTTCGGTTTGTCTTTCCTTCTTTTTTGGCGTTGATTTGGTTGGTGAGTTTTCTTCTTCTTCTACCATAGTACTGCTTGTTGAATTTGGACTTAATCCGCGTAGGTGTCTTTTCTGGTTTTGGAGTGGAAAACAGTTGTAAAGGGTTCTTCTGTTTGCGTTTCCAGAATGTAGTTTTCTTGATTGTCTGTTGGCGTATCCGTTTTTTGTTTTTCTTGTTGTGTCGGCTGTTGTTCAAATTGTTTTCCGCGTTTTTCGTTTTGTTGATGTTGTGCTGGTCCTTGCCTTCTCAGAGGTGGCAAATTTATAACATCTTCTTGTGCCACAACAGGATTGTTTGTATGTTTTGCTGGACATTTGTTGGACCAGTGGTCGTCCATACCACACACATGACAAGCAGTTCGCCTGCTGGGCAATGTTATCAGAATTGTGTGAGTGTTTTTGGTAAACCCTGTTATGTTTAAATTGATGTAATGGGGTATGTCCTGGACGGGGTTACATAAGGCTCCCCATTTACCTCCAGAGTTTTTTAGTGGAAATACCTCCACATTCGGGTCCCCAGTGGCATGTACGGCGATTGCCTTAACACCCTCTATCTTCATTGCCGCTGGGATCCAATGCAAAGTAAGTTTTTGCCTTACTTTGTATACATGCTCCAGTCAAATATTGATGTCCGAATACGGTACTTGTAACTGTACCCGGTGTAGCCTATCGTACAGTTTAACATGAATGTCTTCTGTTAAAGTCACGAACCACCGTGTCGGTGACTCATACTTGTGTAGACTGGCTATTGTCCAGCCAGTCCAGCGAGAGCGCTAGCTATGAACGCTGGCGTCGACTTGGCGGCGGCTCCAGGGCCGGAGAGAGACACAACAATTGTACCTGAGCGGTGGAGCAGGTTTCCGTTGAGCATATCTGACGTCGGTGTTAGAGATGAACTTGTCATTTTCTATCAATATCCTTCATAATAACACAATTTTGAGTTAAGAATATCCCGAGATAAAAGTATCCTAAGATGCTAATTATCCTTGATCAGATACTACATGGACAGTATTACGGGACTACCAGGTTTCCCCGCTCTAGAAACGTTGTGAAGAAAAAGGCCGAGAAGCGATTTAATTATAAGGCACACATGTATGTTTTTTTTTTCAGGCTCATTATTTTGTATTGATATGTAGATGGTTGACCAAGAGAAATGATGCTGGACGGTTTGAGACGGTGGCATGGAGGAATATCATCAGCAGTGTTGATCCAGAACACCAAAGACCGAGATCTGTGGAGAGCCATGAACGCCTACGCCAGCCGGCAAGTCACTTGATGATGATGAGATGATTGATGACTTCTCTGGATCTATTTTCTACGCTGGTGCGCCTGTCGCCTTCTTTCTCCTTTAAGAGGTTTCCCAGAAAGTCGATTTCTGGATTCTTTCAGTTACGTAAGTGATAACAACATCATGGCGCGTATCACAACTAAAAGTGTCGTAGAGGTGATTCATGAAATTGATGACACAGGATTCGGCGTTACAGCTAAAGACATAGTCCGGCACATGCAAAAAGATTTATACTTTTTTTTTTTTAAAGATCTGAGAACCTTTATTATGAAGTATGAAAAAAATCACTGCTTTAGTAAATTAAAATATTCTTTACCAGATAAGTCGAAAGATTTTAGATGGTCAGATTATTGGTGCAATCTTCAGCATGTGTGATTGTGTGTGGGAGGCCCTCCCCCTCCCTCACAGGCAAGTTGCAGACACAGAATTATTATTTGATGTTTACGTTAGTAATCGTATAATTTTGACTTGTTATAATAGTAGTAGAATCCATTGCGACCAAAGAGCTTCTGTATGTATCCATTGCCAGGCCATCTGTCTACCTTTCTTTAGTGCCTTTCAATGTTCAAACTGGTTTTTTCCCGGTGCCGCTCCCGGGTAGCAGGGCACGACCAGATCCTGTATTCAGAATATTGTCCTCCTCCTCCTCCTCCTCCTCAGACAATCATCAATGGAGCCCACTCTCATAATTTGGGCGGTCTTTTCCAATGCCGCATTTCTGGGCTCAGCTTTCAAATACATTCATAAAGCTGCTAACGCCATTAAAGAAAGACCAAAATAAAGAGGAGGAGGACAAAGATTTATACGTTGTGAAGAGAAACAAGCCAAAAGGCCGAAATGTGTGAGAAATAGATACTAGCAAAATGTCAAAGACTCAGGGAAGACCACCCTGAATGAGTGGTCTACCTCAAGTAGAATAGAAGTAACCCAGTGCCCCTACATGAGGGCAGGGTAGGTGTAGGTGGTAAATAGGAAGGGGAACTATCAAACAGTTCTCTCATGAGACACGGAGGTGTCAACCAGAGAGTAAGCACTCTGGTCACGGCATAATCACGCCAGCGTGATAGAGAGGGAGAAATAGAGTGAAACTCAAGAAAGACCACTACTCCAAGCGTGCTGAATGATACAGCACGCAAAAGCCGAAGCACGCACAAGGTCCCTCCGCGTGCTGTGTAGTCAGCACGCGGAGAATCCTCAGACCGGGGACAGACTTGATAGGGTTCACATCGCTTAGCGTCGATGCGTAGTTCTTTAGCCAAGTAGATAGAATTAGCGATAGGGTTAGGAACGACTAGTGATAGGCAATTCTGTGGTGTATTCATGTGTGATTTATTAGTGACCGTTTTGTGCATTGATGTAATGTAAAGAGCCAGTGGCAATAAAATGTGTAATCAATTCCTCTCGTACGACTGACAAATATTTTTGTGTGGTGCGAGAGAAGTTTATCCCGTAATGCCTGAAACATCGCTTGTTGACAGGCTAGGATAAAAGTGGTGTCAGAAGTGTAGCTTGGACATTTGTTCAAGCTAAAACACTCACCCACGGCTCTAAAATAGTATTACTGTCAGTTAATCACAGGGTTTAATTTATGTTAGTGACAATGGCGTGTGCAGACTAGAACAAAGTGCGAGCTGTGCCCATCGTGACCAATTAATGTTTATTTATGCTTATTAGAATATTTTGTGCTTATGAACATGTTTTCTTCTGATTTGTAAGTATTATTATTATTGTTTTGTATCATTTATTTCTATAATCACTTATTTATTTATGAATATTTGTCAAAAATGATTTATGGCGGAGCGATACACAAGAATGAACCGGCGACAATATCGATTTTTCCAATCTAAAAATAGCGCTGCGCCGATGACGTTCGCGACTGACAAACAGCTGCCTTACGCCATTTGCAATCAGCGAAGGATTGTTTACAAATCGCAAAGCGGCTGCTCGCCTAAATCTGTAGCTTATATTACATATTATTTGTTTAGACGAGCTATTTATTAAATATATTTATTTATTTGGACAATATTATTACTTTTATATTTATTTCAAAGCATTTATTTAAGTATTTGAAGATTGTTTCTATTTATTACCGTCACGATGGCACTACTTTCGCTATGCAAATGAGACTCGGTCTGCACATCACTCCCATAAATTAAATAACATAGTTAGGGAAGGCAGAAGACGTTAGAACGAAGACAGGACATTGACATTTAATATTAATTAATATACATTGTATTGTCCGGGGGCATGTGATTGTACAAAATTGTCTAAAGTCATATGTCGTTTACAAATGGTTAATTGTTGATGCTCTTGTAAACCAGATGTAACAAGAGCTGTTTACGAGAATAACTCAAGCTGTATGTCGATGCGCTGAACGATTAGACCTGAGGTGCCAAGCGATTGTACCTGATTTTTTGGAATGTTAAGATGAGTATACCCAAACTATTTTGAATGCAATATGATTAATAATGCATCTCTTTTTCAGGTTTTGATCTATTAGTATATTTTTTGTGATCTATTTTTCAGGGTGTAATCTAAGAGCATAATTTTTGTACTCAGGGATTTAAAAACTTAACATAGGCAATATAAATAATTGAATAAATATTTGAGTGTCTGGCTACTCTAGCTAATTACCCAACAACATGGCAACTTTAGCTGATTTCATAAAAGCAGGCAAGGAATTAGAATACACAGGAAAGGAATTAGAGCAATACGCTGATCAAAAATTTAGGGAAGCAAAAGATGCTGAAAGAGATGAACGTGCACGAGAAAGACAACATCAGAAGGAGATTGGAGAACAAGAAAGACAACACCAAAAGGAGACTGTAGAACTAGCGGAGATAACAAAGCAAAAGCAAATAGAACAAGATAAGGAGATTAAGCAACAGCAAATAGAACAAGATAAGGAGATTAATCAAAAACAATTAGAACAAGACAAGGAAATTAAACAGAAGGAACTAGAGTTTAAACAAAGAGAGATAGATGAAATGACAAGAGTGAAAGAAAAACAAATACAGGTTGAATCAGAGACACAGTTAAAGATGAAAGGTATGGAAGTAGATTCACACTTAGAGATCTCCGCTACAAAACTTAAGAGTCAGCAAGAAGAGAATAAACTTAATAAATACAAGAATATTATTAAGCCATTCTGTAAAGAAGATTCCATATCAGCCTGGACAGAAAATGTCGAATATCAACTTAAATACCACCAAGTACCAATCGATATGTGGGCCATGATTTACATGAAGAACCTTATTTGTGAGCCCCTTAAAGTGATAGAATCAATACCAACTGATCTTAGATCTAACTATCAGTACATCCACGATAGGATAATGCAACATTTTTTACTTGATGCCCCTGGGTATCAAGTGCAATTTTCTAATTTAAAACCAAAAGCAAGTGAGACTTTCATCGATTATGTCTTGAATGTCCAAAGCGTGCTAAATAGATGGCTTAACGCAGCAAACATAGGAAAGGACTTTGAAAAACTTAAAAATTTAATAGCCATGGATAAAGTCATATCCACAATATCATCTCCTTTCGCTAAATTCCTTCAGCAGTCAGACATCGAAACCATAGAACAGTTTGAAAAGAAAGGCTCAGCATATTTTTCATCCAATAGAGATATTTTTAAAACATCAAGTATCGACTCTGAAATAGTCGCTTTTGTTAAGGACCAACCTAAAAGCTATCATAGCAGTAAAAAACCATTTCAGAGAGTCGACAAGAAAGACCAAAAATTGCCTAAATGTGTGTATTGCCAACTTTTTCATGATACTTACTCTATGTGTGATAAATCACCAAACTATCCAGCACATCTTGAGATAGTCATTAAGAAACAACAAAACAAGAGAACTGCATACAGGCGTGCAGTCAAATGCTTCTTCTGTTCTAGCTACGGGCATTATTCCAGTAAGTGCCTAGGCCGCCAAAGAATGAAGGCCAACAGTGCAGTTTTGATTGATACATCTTCTGATAGTGGGAGTGAGACTGAGTGTGACGTCCAAAACGAATTACCTTTTAACCAATCTGTAGATGTGTGTTGTGTAAACGATATTTTAAACTTTGATAATTGTAACCAATGTCAACAATTTCATGCAGACGGCAAACTCACATGTGGACACATTGTAACATCCTCTTTTGAGAATGCAAACGCAGCTGTAGCCTCCAGAGGCAATTTAATGTTTCACTCTGCATTGGTCAATGATAAGCCATGCCGATGTTTGCTTGATAGTGGTAGCTCTATTATTGGTGTGAAAAAGGAACTGGTTGATCCAAAAGACTATACTGGTGACTCTGTAAAATGCCGTACTTTTTCTGGAAATATAGAAACCTATCCTCTGGCAAGAGTCCGTATAAACACCCCATTCCTTTCTGGTACCTTTACATGTGCAATACTAGACAACCCTTGTACTGATTTAATTCTTGGGTGTCTACCCCAGCTAAGGCACTGTACAGATGAAGAAATATCTGTCTGGGAGGAGAAGAATGGATTCACTCCAGTGAACAGTTCAGATATCCTCAAACATCACAGTCCTAACAAAAGTGCTAGACCCATAATACTTGAAGCTGATCAAGACGTAATGGTACTACTACCAGACAAGCATAATAAAATGGTGACTTCTTGGCAAGGACCCTTCAAAGTGACACAAAGACTTTCAGATGTCGAATATGAAATATCGATAAACGGACACTTAAAGATATTTCATATCAACATGTTGAAACCCTACTTTTCACGACAAGAGACAGAATTAGAGACAGACGAACACAATGCACCCACACCTATGGATCAGACGACAGACATACATAACGCAACTACACTAGTTAGCGAGACTGGCAAAGCCGACAATATGCATACACCTAGTGAGATTACAGAAAACGCACTTAGCACCACCACCGTACTGAATCAGGTAGACGACGACGGGATGGAACTACCTGTTCCAATTGTAGACAAGACTGCGACATTAGATTCTATACGGTTAGAACAGGGACTAACAGACGAGCAACGACGACAAATAGTAGAATTAGTGACGGAATATAAGGACATAATTTCCGACATTCCAGGTAGGACGGACAGGATCGAGCACTCCATCCTTCTTTCGGACTCGAAGCCTATCAAATGCAGGCCGTACTCTATCCCACTTAGCTATAGAGAAAGTCTAAATAAGGAAATTCTTAATTTAGAAGCTAGTGGAATCATTCAAAAATCTACATCTGAGTACTCCTTTCCAATCGTCTTGGTAAAGAAAAAAGACTCCACAATTCGTCTTTGTGTGAACTACAGAAAACTCAACAATGTCACTAAGATCGACGCAGAACCAATTCCTTCCTGCGAAGATCTTATCCTTGATATGTCGACCTCCAAAATCTTTTCTAAATTAGATCTTACTAAGGGATATTGGCAGATCCCTATGCAGACTCAATCCATTCATCTTACTGCATTCTCAACACCTTTAGGTCTGTACGAGTGGCGTTTTCTTCCTTTCGGACTTCGTAACGCTCCTGCCACTTTCGTACGCTTAACTAAAGATTTACTACATGGAGTGACGAATACAGTGACATATATAGATGATATTTATGTCCATACAGATGACTGGACAACACACTTACTGAAACTCAGACATGTCTTCGATAGGTTGCGACTCTTCGGTCTCACGGTCAAACCGAGCAAAGTTGAATTGGGCCTACAAGAAATTGATTTTTTGGGTCATGTCATTTCACAAGGACAACTAAAAACTGACAATAGAATTATTACCAAAATTATGAACCTGACCATGCCTACAACAAAGAAGCAGGTCAGGAGTCTTTTGGGTTTAGTAAACTATTACAGTAAGTTCATACCGAACTTAGCTGAAATTACAAGAGTATTTTCAAATGTTTTAAAAGCATCAGTAAAATTAGATGTTAAAGATGCATTATTAATTTCTGCATTGTCAAAATTGAAAATCCTATTTAGTAATGTACCAATCCTCCGTTTGCCTAATCCTAGGCTCGTTTATTATCTTAGGACAGATGCCAGCAGGATTTCGATCGCTGCAGTACTAGGCCAGTTTTATGATGGTATCTTCCATCCCATTTGCTACGTGAGCCGCAAGATCACACCTGCTGAGTCCAGATATTCCATATCACAGTTGGAAGCCCTAAGCGTCATCTATTCGGTGAGGAAGTTGCATCGATTTCTAGCGGGTAATCACTTCGTAGTCCAGACCGATAATTCCCCGATCACAGTCATACAAAGTGGGGTGCATCGCAACGACCGCATCTACAGGTGGTCATTGATATTACAGAATTATACTTTTAGTATAGAGCATATTAAGGGTAGGGACAACATCCTTGCTGATACCCTTAGTCGACCATCTGAGGTAGAAATACCTGATATTCCACACGAAAAGGTAGTGTAAGAAATGTTAATTTAGTACACTTAAAATAGTCTGTGTAAAATATCCTATGTAATACATAGACATCATGATCAGGACTGTGTGCTAAGAACATTGAACTACCATGTGTCCGTAGTCAGCAGAATAAGAACTGTGCTCCAAGAACAAGTTGATCACCGTGTGTACATAGACAGCTCGTTACTTACTATGCTCCATTTGTGATCCGGTGAATCACCTGTGTTAAGCATGGAAGAACAGTGTCAGAACAATGCATAAATAACAGACACGAATATACTCGTCTACGACACCAGCGGACTCTGCGAGTGGAAGAATACCCATAAGACACAAGTATGACTGTGTAGTGTATTTAATATACCCAGGACAATTGTGTATATATAAACGATGCCAACGAAAGCAATTTCTGTACGTTATGGCAACAACTAACCTGAGGTAAATAAATACCATGTATATATATTTACTTATTGTGATATGTATTATAACAGTTGTAATATAGTGATAAATTATAGTTAGAGTAGTTACTTTAATGTGGATTTAGATTAGATATAGAGAATATAATATATTTTTTTTTGTTTATTTTTGTAGTTTAGATAAATCATTAATTTACCCACTTACTTAGCATAAAAGTAGATTACCATAAGACTTTAAATTTAATAACAGCTAATTGAAGACTAGGATTAAAAGGTTAGATAGCAACAGCACCATTTAGTTTAGATAGGAACAGTACCATTTAGTTCATTTCATTTCACTTTATTTCATTCCATCTGGATGAACACTTTAACAACCTCATCATTTAGGATTAAAATTAGTTTACACCTTATAGGATAAAAGGATTATACAAATAAACATACATCATTTACACCATTTAGAATAAAGATATCAATCATATATTTTTTTCATCTAAACATTATTCAGAAATTTGATACATTTCACATTACCCATTTCAGAAAGGTACATAACTCATCTCACATCATTTTCATTTTTTTAGATAGTTAGATTACTTCCCTTAAATTAGATTAAAGTGGTGTAACAAATTAAATACATATTTATAGAAGTAGTATTAGTATTTCAGTAGAATATACCGTTTAATAATATCAGGGTACAAACCATCAACCCTTTTTCATACATGTAAATATTTTGTAAATACATGACTCGTGCAGCATGTTACGCACAGTCATTAAGCTCAACTTTTTTTCAAACTGAGCCAAACTTGTACAGTGTCACTTCAAGGTTTTTAAATAATTGTGAGGATAAAAGATGTGTGACAGAAGTGTGAAAGTGAGAGTAAATGGAAAAACATACAAGGGAGAGTGAGGACAGCCAGCGGATTTTTTCTGCCGCTCAACGCGACTTTTTATTATTTGTCTGCGTCAAGCGTTTGCTTTCAATGTTGAAATGTGTTGTCTCGAATGTGTTGTGTGTAGTTTAGTATAGACCTTAGAGAAAGTATTTTAAGTCTCATAAAACGGAAACGTAGTCACGAATTAGTGTTATGCACTTGTTTGTGGCCACAGTTAACCGAATTATGGCACTTGAAAACTAACTTACATGCATATTATAGACAGACACACATGTTAGAAGGTAAAGTATATTATTAGGTAGATCCAAACACGCAAACAATCAGGAAAACAAACATGTAAATTACATACATTGATTAGAACAAAGGGAGATAACTCCGGGTCAGGGGACACAATAGACAACGAAACACTAACTTAACATTAGAAGATAACTTTACACGCGGAAGCGAGATAGGTAAAACCTGTCGCACACAACTGGTGCAAATGTTGTTTAATATTATATGGGGGACATGAAGCAATTCATGTGTTGATCCTAAGAAAGTCAACTTTGTATGGGTAGTGAGTTAATTTGCTATTTGAGGGCAGGTCTTATAAGACAATGGTCCGGTTCAGACAAACCTCTAATTAATATAATATTGCGAGTGAGAAGAGGGCTCACGCCAACCAGACAAGTTTGTGGCGATCACCAGTAGCCAAGTGAAGTGATATTACATTGTGACAATAGTCAGTAGAAGTCTATTGAGTTACCCAGAACCAAGTTAGTCTTTGACAAAAATTAGATACACTAATTTTTTAGAAACCTCTTGCGTCACAACCATGAGTCAAAGTTTGTGACGCAACACAGGAGGGGAGGGTGTGTGTCAAAGACTCAGGGAAGATCACCCTGAATAAGTGGTCTACCTCAAGTAGAATAGAAGTAACCCAGTGCCCCTACATGAGGGCAGGGTAGGTGTAGGTGGTAAATAGGAAGGGGAACTATCAAACAGTTCTCTCATGAGACACGGAGGTGTCAACCAGAGAGTAAGCACTCTGGTCACGGCATAATCACGCCAGCGGGATAGAGAGGGAGAAATAGAGTGAAACTCAAGAAAGACCACTACTCCAAGCGTGCTGAATGATACAGCACGCAAAAACCGAAGCACGCACAAGGTCCCTACTGTGTAGTCAGCACGCAAAGAATCCTCAGACCGGGGACAGACTTGATAGGGTTCACATCGCTTAGCGTCGATGCGTAGTTCTTTAGCCAAGTAGATAGAATTAGCGATAGGGTTAGGAACGACTAGTGATAGGCAATTCTGTGGTGTATTCATGTGTGATTTATTAGTGACCGTTTTGTGCATTGATGTAATGTAAAGAGCCAGTGGCAATAAAATGTGTAATCAATTCCTCTCGTACGACTGACAAATCTTTTTGTGTGGTGCGAGAGAAGTTTATCCCGTAATGCCTGAAACATCGCTTGTTGACACAAAAATATATGACACTAATGAGGAGAGAACATTCCTTAGAATATTATTCATGCAATAACAAAGGACTAATGTGACATATAGATGTTTTTCAAGAAAGACAAACTATGTGTCTGGCATTATTTTAAATATAAATCCATGATTAAAAACGTTTCCCAAGTAATTGTATTTTATTACGTGAACAATTATACATGTTAAAATTAAAGCGTGTGTTCAATTTTAATTATATCCCTTATATAAAGTAGTATTATCTCCCATGATATCTTCTTTATTGCTAAATATGTAACACATTTTGTCTAATCTACACATGCTGTTCCGTCTCTCAGGTTGAGGTGTTAGCAGCTTTCTCCGTAACCCCGAATACTCTCGTGGTTGACGTGAGCGCACGAGAATTGGAAGCGGTTCGAGTCGAGCCAGTGACTTATGAGAGTATGGAGCCGGTCTCTCAGAAAGCAATAGCAAACTACTGAGCGTAATCTTGCCAAGAAATCAACATTCAGCTGAAAGATGCTGATGTTGACAGCGATGTCCTGTTAAGGATATGCAAAACATTTATTTATTTACACATGCTATGACGGATTAAGACATGGACATATGATAACCGTGGTGCCCACGCTTGATACGGGGCTGGCACGCTTCGCTGCAGACTTGTTTGTCACGTGTTCCAATCCCCTATCGGTCTGTTTTAATAATTTAGCAAGGCTATTTTTTCAAGTTAACCTAGACTAATACATGCACCAGGAAATGTTCTAGGGAGCAAAGGGGCGGACAAATTATAGGCCAAATCACTCATTGATTGTCCACTTCTTTTTTTCTTCGTCTTTCTTTCATCTTCTAATGGATCATGTTGTGAAAACAATTAATGCCCATTTAACACAGTTAAGACTCACAGAGCAAATGGTGCTGGACACATATGTTTTAGACTAATCGGCACCCGCTGGATGACGTGGTCAGCTTCAGGCCGGTAGTTGATCATAGGCCTCAAGGACCACACTTCAAACCCTTTGTGAGGTTGATTAGATTTTGTTTCTAAAGTTGTCCAAAAGATTCAATAGCCAACTTCACGCCAGCAATCATTAGATTCCTCTTACGTCATTCATTTCAAGGGGATGATGATGCTGTTGATATTAATAATATTTATCTGGGTAGTGATGAAACTAATGAATTTAACCTGTGTGGAAAACATAATATCATGCAGCAATGCCCTTTGCCGAAGGTCAATCCCCTATCTGTCCGAGGAAATCATCCTCAAAAGCTACAACTTAAAGTTGGCAACACGGTCGTGTCGAATATTGATATGCCAGCGGGCTAATAAGTAATGCATTCTTCTAGAAGTGAATCAAGAATGTTAGGCAGACGGACAGAAAGTGTGGTATGACTGGAAGTTAGTAACATTATTTGAATTCTAATCCAATTGTATGCCAAGGTGACAAGTTTAATTGATATGCTAATAATATAAATATCGTATTTAGTTCAAAATAGATATATGTTTACTATGAGTCTGAGCTAAGACCAGACGATCGGTTACCCTAGAAGTTTAACTGCTAACTCACTGAACCATGTCTATTGCTATCCTAATATAGCTCCAGATAAAAAGCACACGTTTATGTGTCTGCCATAAAATACAGACAATATTGTAACAAAATAATAACTGTATTTAAATGCCAAATAACGCACATGTCTGATATTTATTAGGGGACGAAATGCTTTAGAATATTATCCATAAGATATTGAAGAATTAATGTCCTTTTTATGGACATCGCTCTCAACAAAAGCATTTTACTGCTGTTGTTGATGTCTTAACAAGTGCTACGTTCAGTAGTTTGCCATTGCTTTCTGAATGACCCGCTCCCATACCAACACGTAACACCCCAGAGCGACACGGTATGCTGCCAGATCGGTCACCGCTACGTTTCGACAGCGTAATAGGCGGCTCACTAATCGCGTTCGCAATCCTTGAGGCTACTGCTATCCTAATTTAGTTCCAGTTAAAAGGCACACGTTTATGTGCCTGCAATAAAATAAAAATAACATGTTAAGCAAAATGTAACTGTAATTAAATGCCAAATAACACATGTATGATATTTATTAGGTGTCGAAGTGCTTTAGAATATTATCCATAAGATGTTGATGACTTAAAGTCATATAAAGAGGTTGTTTTATAAAATAAAAACGTGTGCCTGGACTTTGCAGGATTGCTAATACAAATACGTGTTTCTTAGAGTTTCTAAGCAAGTATATTTTATTACATGAAGAATAATAAAAAAAAAATGATATTAAAGCGCTAAATCTCATTTCAATTATTTCCCTTATGTTGAAATAGTATTATGTCACATTATAACTTTATTGTTGCTAAATTTGTAAAACAATGTTGTTTAATCCACATATGCAGTTCCCGGATTAAGGCCTGGACACATGATAACTGTGGAGCCGACGCTAGTCCAGTGGTTAGTACGCTTCCATGCCGACTTGTTTGTCATGTGTTCCAATCCCTTATCGAATTGTTTTAACCTAGACTAAAAGATGACCACATCTCTCATCGACTGTCGATCTTTCATCTTCTTCTTCTGTCATTCCTCTCCTAATGGAACATATTAAGTAAATAAAAATAATAAAAATACACTTTAATATAGTTAAGACTCATAGCGCACATGGTGCTGAACCCATTGTTTGCAGACTAATCGGCCCACGGTGGATGGCGTGGTCAGCTTCAGACCGGCAATTGATCAAAGGCCTCAAGGAACTCAGGCTAAGTAGACTAACAATGTATCAGGAAATGTTCTGGGGAGCAAAGAAGGCTGGTAAATTAAGACCACATTACCTTGTATAGTAGCAATGTCTGGTGCAGGACAGCCTGGCATATGATACCACAACATCTAGCTTAAGAATGGAGGTGGAGGCGGTCAGTGCAGCTTTCCGCTGGATGGAGAACACGATACACACACACACACACACATCGTGATTATAACTGACTCAGAAAGCATGCTGAGGAAGGTCAGGACAGGCAAGCTTCGGGCAGAGTGGCTTACTTCTCTTCGGAGGTCACGGGTGGCAAGCATCGCCTGGACCTTTTCTCTGTGGCATGCCGGTGTGCTGGGGAATGAACAGGCGGACAGATTGGCTAGCTCTGCAAACCTTGGTGGAGTATTGATGCATGACAAGGCAGACGTGGTTGCGGTCTTGTGGGAGCACGTGTACACTACGGAAGAGCAAATGGATCGCCATGGTCTGGCAATAATGAGACAACAAGGAGTGACAAGGGGATCTGTCCGGCGCTCGACGCTCAGAGGAAAGGCGAGACGGACATATAATCAGATTGCTAATGGTACTATTGGTGTTGGAACTCTTCGCTAGCTGCTGAGGATGGAGGAGAAGCGCTTATGGGAATGCCCCGAATGCTGTGATATCGGTTCCTAAATCAATCAATCAATCAATCAATCAATTAATCAATCAATCACCTCTTGATTGTCGATATCTCTCTCCCTCGCTCTCTCTCTCTCTCTCTCTCTCTCTCTCTCTCTCTCTCTCTCTCTCTTTGTCTGTTATCAGTTATCAGTTATCAGTTATCAGTTGGGGTATCTTCGCTGCACTCCGGACATGTCCATAGGGTCTCAGATCCTCCCCCCCCCCCCCAGCATATTCATCAGCGTCCGGTGGCTAATAGTGCCAGTTCTGTGTTGATTGACGAGACGCTTTGTTTTCCCGATGTACCTCTCGCGTCTGGCTGTGCCGATTCTTACTCCCAGGTCTTTCATCCTGGACAGCGATGTGGAATCACTGACGTCAAAGTCCTCTGTTCTCGCCATATCTTTAAGGACGTTAATAACATCGGCACGATCCATGGGCTGGCCATCTACAGGGGGTGCAGAGCCAGCCAGTTTGTCAGCTCGTTCATTTCCCTCGACTCCCGCATGTCCCGGGACGAAGATGAAGGTGACTTTACGGACAACAGACTTCCGCAGCGATTCAGTCCACTGTCTACGTACAGATCCAGCTTCGACCTTCTGAATCATGCTCTTGAATCACTTAGTACACACACGTTGGTATAATGCTGTGATTCCAGCAATATGAAAGCCTGTGTAACTGCCATCACCTCCATCGTCATGCTGCTCGTGGTCATAGAGTGGGCACCACTGGATTCTTGAACGGTTCGGCCCGCCGAACGGGCTGTAAATGCCCACGCACTTCTCTGCTGCTTTACAACAGATCCATCTGTATAGATGAGCACTTCGGGGCTATCTGAGTGTTCATAGATGAGCGCGTTAACCTCTGCATTGACAGCGGCAGGGTTCTGCTCTCTGCACCGTTTATCGATTGTGATAATGCACGAGAAAGTGCACTTAAAAGCTGGAGGCACCGGCACCCATTCCTTGCCGGGGTTGATACTGGTAAGACTGCAGACCTGTCTGACGACATCTTCCGCCCGACCCATCCATGATTTTCCCCTCTTTAGCCTGTCACCCTTTTCTCTGAATATAGCGTCATGCAGAGGGTGCTGCTCATCTGCACTTATTTTTAAGTATGCACGAGCTCTCCAGATCTTGTTCCTGTGTTCCATTGTCGGGAAATCAAGGAGGTATCTCATTGCTACACAGCTGGTGTCTCTCGTGCAGCCCAAAATGATGCGCATGGCTTAGTTTTGTACCTTTTCAAGTCTTCCAATCTATGTAGGGCTGACAGTGAGGAAGGCCAGGGCATACTCGATGCGTGAAAGCACAAGTCCCTGGAACAGAAGTATTAGCAGTCTTTGCTCGATATTGGCAGTCGCCATGACTCTCATTGCTGACAAACCTTTTCGAGCCTTCGTTATGACGTAATCGACATGATCTCTGAAGGACAGGCTACGATCAAGCCTCACGCCAAGATATGTCATTGACTGGGTTCTACTCAAGCTGCTCCCATCCATTCTTACTGCCGGCAGGTCTCTTTTCACAATATGGTTGTTTAGTGAGAACCATGTAACCGTTGCCTTTGCAGGGTTGACAAGGGCATCGGCATCAGCACACCATGAGGAAATTCGATCTAGTTCGCCCTGCATATCATTGGCAACCGCCTGTCTATCTCGACCCTGTCGATACACGAGGATGTCGTCAACGAATGACAGAGTCCTACCCCTCCCATCCAACTGTTGTTCAGTGATCGGCACCGTATACACGTTGAATTGTACTGGTGACAGTGGTGAACCCTGCGGCAATCCTGGACATATCGTTATCGGCTCAGAAGACTAACTCCCGCATCTTAGCACCACCTTCCTTTGGAGGAAAACTGCAGCTATCCATCGTACAAGGTGAGGGTGTACTTTCAGCCTGAGGAGGGTTTGCATCAAGTGCTCGAAAGATACTCTGTTATATGCGTCCTCTAAGTCTATGGCGGCCGCACATGTCTCTTCTCTGACCTGAAATCCTTCGTAAACATCTTGAGCAAAGACCGCCACATTCAGCCATGACTCTTTGTTGCGTCTGTATCCTCCAAGTGTGGGCGGGAAGCAGCCGAGCTGTTCCAAGTCACAAGCAAGTCTGTGTGCTACAATTTTCTCCAGTAGCTTGCCAACAGTATTCTGCATCGTAATTATTCTGTAGCCGCTTATCTTGGAATGGTCTTTGTTCGGTTTTGGCAGCGGCAGCAAGTAGCTGTGTAGCCATTCTTCTTTGACCTGACCCCTCTGGATACTGGTGTTGAATTCTCTGGCCAGTTCTTCCATGTCATCATCAGATATCACCAGTAGGTCACCATATCGGATGCCGTCTGGGCCTGGGGCGGTGTTAGGTGATTTCTTGAGCATCGCACGCACTATCTCAGCTGTGATTGTCCATTCTTCGTCCGTCCCGACCCCCTCGCACAACTGAGAGAGTGTCGTTGTGGTCCTCTATCTGGCGGGCTCGTCTTTCTGGTCAGTCTGTTCTATGTAGCTTGCAAGAAGGGCCTTACCTTTATCCGCATCCGACTTTTTCCATGCCAGGTCTGTGCCTTGAAAGTCTGGAGTACCCCTACGTTGTGCAGCACCGTTCATGCTCTTGTGGAGGCGCCAGAATGTCGTAAGAGATCGCTCGTAGCACACCTTCCTGCAGAACTCGTCCCATTTCTCGGCCTTGGCATGTTTGGCGCAGGAATTGAATAAAGTCGTCGTCCTATCGACCTCAGTCTTCATGTTCGCCAACTCAACCTGTGGCATGTTAGCCTTTCTGGCCTTTTGCCAGTCTTTGACAGCCTGCCTCTTTCCCAGCCATGCCTTCACGACCTCTCCATTCCACCATGGTGGCTGCAACCATCTTTCTTGTCTCCTGCGGGAGGAAGTTAGTTTTCTTCTTCTGATCTTGCTTATGGCGTCTTGACCAGTGTTGTCGTACGGGAAGGCATTTGTCTTGCTTCTTTGACTCATGGCCCTGTCTTTCTTGATCAGGATGACACAAGGGTAGTGGTCACTATCGTGGTATCCCAGTGTGCCCCACCGGCACCTTGGTGCGATGGTGGGCGACACCAGAGCCAAGTCAATGACGCTGTCAGAGTCACCTGGTCGAGTGGCTATTCTGGTGACCTTCCCATCACTCAGACAGATTAGGGCAGCATATGCCAGGGCGTCCTCCAGATCTTCTCCCTGTCTATTGGTGATGCAATTCCCCCATTGACTGCCTCTGGCATTGAAGTCCCCACAGTAGATGATATGCCTTTCATCCATATCGAACAAACTCTGCCATTGTCGCACGTCGACCTTCCCATTTCGCGCATAAACATTGACGATTACAAGCTGCACTGGTGTCATTATTCTTAATGCCTGCACTTGCAGGGCATCACTGTTCCAGGAAGACATATCGATCTCAGACACTAGTATGTTGTCGCGGACCAGAATGGCCTGTCCGAGGTGCCGACTGTTAAAGAATCCCTGATATCCCGCGACATTGACTGTTCCGTCGCCGAGCTGTGTTTCTTGTAAGACTACAATATCGTTTCCGTACAGTAGTTTTTCAAGAATGGGTCGGCGTTGACTAAATGATGCACAGTTCCAGAACAGTACTCGAACGTGTCCGATGCCCAATCTGTCACATTTTAACCGCCTTCTGCGTGTACCCGCCCTCTTGCCACGCCGTGTTCTTGTCGGTCGTCTGGTCGTCATGTTAGGCTTAACTATCGCCACCGGGTGCCGATGATACGCCGAAGGGAGTCCGGGCTCGCGTGCACGAACTCCGTTGCACGGTCCGAACTCCATTAAAACACGAAAAACACACTTAATCCATACACATTTCGGGAAAAAACACGTTCCATTTTACGGGACGAACAAAAGTCCCGCCATCATGCTCAAGGGAACCACGTGCTCTTTGTCTTTCATTTCCTACTACATTTTATTTTGGAACAAATAAATGTCACTTTAACACAGTTAAAACTTATAACGTGCATGGTGCTGGACCCATATTCTGTAGACTAATCGACACTCGGTGGATGACGTGGTCAGCTTCAGACCGGCAATTTATCACAGGCCTCAAGGAACTCAAGCCAAGCTCTTTGTGAGGTTGATTAGACTTTGTGTCCAAAGTTTTCGAAGATATGAAATAGCAAATCTCACACCCACAATCATTATTGGCTTCTTACGACATACATGGCAAGTGTGTGATGATTATATTGATAATAATATTCTTTATCAGGGTTGTAATGAACGTAATGATTTTAACCAGTGTGAAAAGCATAGTCATCACGCAGCAATGTCCTTTGCAGAAAGCACTTCCCTCTCTGCCCCGAGGAAAACTTCCTCAAAAGCCTACAACTGACAGTATACAACACGGTGGAGTAAAATATTGATGTGGTAAAAGGCTAATAAGTAACTCATTCCTCTGGAAGTGAATCAAGAATGTTAGTGAGGAAGGAGGACAGAAGGTGAGGTATGACTGGCAGATAGTAACAGTATTTGTATTCGCACCCAAATGTATACCAAAGTGAAAAGTTTGATTGATACACTAATAATAAAGAGAATCGTCTTTAGCTAAAATAATGTCTTTGTTTACTATCAGCTTGAGCTCAGACCAGACAATCGAGTCCCTAGATAATTAACTAATAACTCATGAAAGCCATGCATTATTCTCTCCTAATATAGTTCCAGTTAAAAGACGCATATGAATGTGTCAGGTTTCTCTATCCTGGATCACCAGTATGCACAAGTGTATGCTGCAAAGCACCATGAACATGAAATTGTCCTTATTATTCTTGATCTTGACAAATTTGTCATCTTTTTTTTTTCTGGCTGGGAGCAGAAAGTCTTTGATCTCTTGAATCTGTTTAGGCATGATTCCTGTTAATATCTTCCTTCATTTTGTTAAAAAGAAAAAACTTTTAAAGGCCTCTTAGTCCCAGTGTGTGCCTTTCCGCCCATTATGGTCCACCAAAGTCCATCTTCCAGTGTTAGTGGACAGTAATTAGAGTGTGCAGTTTGGATAACCGCCTCTACACTCTAGCCAGATCAATTGCAGATAAATCTACACTATTATTTTTGCCAAAAGACCACCCCCCCCTTTTTTTTTGTTTTAAGGGCTCGCGGTTCACCCAGGGACCTGAGCCGCCCCATAAGATCCCACGTCCCTTTGTCATTGTGAAGACCGCCTCTTCTGGTGGCCATGGCAAGATCAAATGCAGATACTACACTTTGATATTTTTTGGTTTTACATAACAACACCAGATGTTCAGTGAACGCTTTCCCTTGGCCACATCTAGCGGTGGTGTTTTGTGTGAGTCTTCAGACTTCTTTATGGCGTCTAGTTAGCAACGGAGCTTGTTCTGAGAGTCCACCATTGAGTCTTGTAGAGGGCCGACGTATCAGGCCTAAATATACCCCGTCTGTTTGTAGAGTTCAGGGTAGAATAGCTGCCAGTGTTCAAGACCGCAATGATCAGTAATGGTATGCTGACGATGGCTGTCACTACCACTCCATGTTAATGCTTACTAAAACTGACTCCTGCTGTTTTAATGGATTTTATCTTTTTTTTAATGCCTCTTAGTCCCAATAAGTGCCTTTCAGTTCATTGTGGTCCACAAAGGTCTGTCTGCCACAATTAGTGGAGAGAGACTTGGTGATTAGAGTTTACAGTTTCGATGACCGACTCTCTACCCAAGCCAGATTAGAGCTTATAGTTTGGATGACCGACTCTGTACCCAAGCCAGATTAGAGTTTACAGTTTGGATGACCGACTCTCTACCCATGCCAGATGACCGACTCTCTACCCATGCCAGATGACCGACTCTCTACTTATGCCAGATGACTGACTCTCTACCCAAACCAGATTAGAGTTTACAGTTTGGATGACCGACTCTGTATCCAAGCCAGATTAGAGTTTACAGTTTGGATGACCGACTCTCTACCCATGCCAGATGACCGACTCTCTACCCATGCCAGATGACCGTCTCTCTACCCATGCCAGATTAGAGTTTACAGTTTGAATGACCGACTCTCTACCCATGCCAGATGATGACCGACTCTCTACCCATGCCAGATGATGACCGACTCTCTACCCATGTCAGATCAAGCGCAGATTGTTTCCCTTTGCGTTCGCTCGCGTTGAACTCAAGCGTAGTCCATACATACTATTTCTATTAGTACTGGACTGAATTGTGTGAATTAGCTTTCCCTATTAACAGTGTCCCTCGCCATCGGAAATAAAACGTTAAACAGTAAGCAATTAAAGTTCAAGGAGGAAGCTCTGTTGCTGGTATCAATGCATATAGGGTTCCGTTTTTAATACGTATCCTATCACACAGGTCTGTATTGTAGAGACATCATAAGGGCTTGATTCAATGCGGCAGGACTAAATTGCATCAAGTGTAGAAGTTCTGGACTCCAATGATGCGGAGCCTGTTGTCCGGTTGGTCGATAATTACTGGCGTGAACTTGGTGATGCGGAACATGTTGTTGCCCGCTTGTTCGCTCATTGCTGGCCTGAATTTGGTGATTCGGAACCTCTTGTTGTCTGCTATGGAGCCCATAGCTGTCTTGATCTTGGTGTGTCAAGGTGGTATTACTACCGTGCGTGTTTACTGCTGCTTGCAACGAGGGTTCGTTGGAAGTGAGGTTAGGGAAATCTTCCTGGTAGTTATTTCCTTCACGTGTGAGGGTGGGGGTAGGAAGGAGAGGTTGATTTGTTCTTGGTAGCATGTGTGCACCTTGAATGGCAGGCTTTCGGGGGTCAGACGTCAGCAGACGTTTATCTGGGGTGATAGGGGTATTTCGACTGGCTTCAATAGTCAATGTTCGTCGTGTTTGTGTGTTGGTCATGTTTTGTGCTCTCTCCGGATACTTGATATTTTTAGCAAGGAAGCTATTACCTAATGTGTAATGATAAATTGTACATTATACTGATTACAGAATTTCTCTAGGGTGTTGTTGTTTATGTCGGCTAGTCGCCGTTCGGAGCCATAACTTGGTGGTATGATGGAAGAGAAAAACACTTTAGAATTGGGAAAATTATGGCATAATAAGTCTAGTAGTTTTCGTAACTGAAAAATTGTGATATTTTGGTTTCTCATAGTGTCATTAATTCCTATATGTATTGTAATCCTCTTCACACTTTCGTTGATTTCCATTCTACGTATACTGTTTGTTAGACTGTCTAACCCTGCACCAGGAAGTGGAATTGTTGTAGCTTTATCGGCGTGTGATGACGACATACGATCACTGTATATGCCTTTCAACAAGGAGTCGCCAATTATCAAATGGGTGCAGTCAGCTGGTAGTCTCTGTATGTATTGGCTTCTGGTAAGGCTTGCACGTTGTTTTTGCCATTTATAATTATCCGGCTGTGGACTGCCTTCTTGAAGGTTACCAGCCGATTCTTGAATAGGCGGATTGTCTATCAGCAATGTCTCGTCGTACTGATTGTCGTTTACCAATTGCTCTTTTGGTAGTTCAAATCGATTGCTGACTTTTACTTCTATGGGAAATGTCGAGTCCTGTTGATTGGCTTTGTCTGTTTGTTGATGTGTCTTCGTTGGCTGTATAGTTGGCGCTCCCAGAGATTGTTGTGCTGTTTCGAAGCTGTAAGTCTGTGCTAACTGATCACTAGTGGGCGCAGGTTGTAAAGTCTCAATAGTGTGTTTCAGTATACCATTTTCCTCTCTCAGGAGAGCGACCTCTGACTTGAGTTTGATATAGTCATTAGTTATCCTGGCAATCTTGTCTGTGTTTTCAGAGGCGGCGTCTAGAAGTATCTTCAAACTTGCCTCTAACCTTTCAATGTGCTGTTGACAACCGCATGAGTGTTGATCTGTAGCTGGGCTTTCATCTAGTACAGATGGTGCAATCTCAATTTGGTTTGAATTGTTTTCATTTGGTTGTATACTGTCCCCTAGGGGCCTCATCGGGTATTCAATGGCTAGCAACACTGGTTGGTTAGAAGAAGCTGCGTTCGAGCTGCTGCTGTGTTGAGTCGTGGCATGTTGGAGTATGTTGTTTCTATCGTCTGATGCTGTAACGACCGCCGCTGCAGGCTGTGTTGATTTTATGGTTCTGTCTGACAATGGCGTGGCCGCTGCAGGCTGTGTTGATTTTATGGCAGATACAAGCGTGCTGAAATCGGCTGGTGTGATTAGCGAGTCACTTGTTAGTTTCAGAGCTGCCTGCTCAATTTCAACAAACTGTGTCGCGAGCCACTCAGACATGACGGCGTTTGCCCCTTGTATTAAAATTTTATTCTGGGTGTTGTACAAATGCAACGTGTGTAGGGGAGATGATATTTTTACTTCCACCTCCGCTCCTTGTCGGTCTTTTCTATAGTCAACTTTGGCTTCATGGTAATAATTGACCAGGCATGTTCGAAATGCCTCGTAATGTATTGTATTGTTGAATGTGATAGAGATGCATTTACCGTCATCCATACATTTAATAGACAGCGATGGCGAACTAAAACAGTTCTTAAGTTTGCTTTTCACTGCCCGCTCTTTGTTGAGTGTGTAGTTTCTTGTTACTGTAGATCGTAATCCACTTCGACCCTCAGATCTACTTCGGCCCCTTTCTCCCGCTAACTCCAGCGCAGAAATTCCCTCCCCGACAGACATCAGTACATTACAAAATATTAGGTTTCAACAAACACGGAAACATTGTAGCGCCGTCCACGGTTTAAATCCAAGTGATGTGATTGGCTAGTTCAAGCTATCACCGACGCGCCGCTGTTCCATGAATGATTTATCCATAGTGTTATTTAATACAATATTATTAGCATTTATATCTAACACTGCACATATAGCAACTGTAAAAGAAGTTCAACAGTTGAACGGCATCGTTGTGATCACAAACATATAAAATCCATTGCGTACGAATGTAGATAAACAGGAAAATTAATCCAAAAAGGAGGAGACCACACAAACGCGTCCTTCGTCGTGGGAAACCGGAACAATAAACAGAGATTAGGAGCAGAATAGGGCAGGCAAAGGCCGCATTTCAGAAAATGAAGAGTATCTTGTGCAATAAGTCACTATCACTGAGTGTAAGAAAGAGAGTGCTGAAATGCTATGTAGAACCAGTTTTGCTGTAAGGCAGTGAATCTTGGAATGTAAATGAACAAAGTAAGAAGAAATTAGAAGCAACAGAGATGTGGTTCCTGAGACGAATGTTGCGAATTCCTTGGACTACCAGAGTAACTAACGATGACTGCCTGAAACAGGCTAATGAAACTAGAACATTATATACAACAATAAGACAGAGACAAACATCTTTCTTTGGTCACGTGATGAGACGAGAGGCATTGGAGAACATCGTAACAACTGGAAAGATCGAGGGGAAGAGAGGCAGAGGCAGACCAAGAGAAATGATGCTGGATGGATTGAGACGGTGGCATGGAGGAATATCAGCAGCAGAGTTGATCCAGAAAACCAAAGACCGACATCTGTGGAGAGCCATGAACGCCTACGCCAGCCGGCGCGGCACTTGATGATGATGATATTTTAAAAGGAAAAAAAAAATCAAGAATAGAAAGAGGCAAGGCATTGTCAGGCAGTCTTAAGTGATGTGGCATGAACTCTATCCAGAGGGGAAATCTCGTTTGACCTTGCAACGTAAAGAACGTTTATATAGATACATGGAAGACTAGAAAACATATTTGGATATAATGACACAAGAACAAGTCGCTTAAAAGTCAACAGGGTCGAATTCATTGCACCGGGTTTTATCCCATATGGCTCGGTCTCTTTCCGTAGCACTGAAAGCTTCGCACAAAGCACGAACTTCGTAGCTTGTACCGACGACCCACAGGAGTCTTCATTAGTCTCATCACTACACAGAAAAAAAAAAATATTATTGTCAACATCACCATCAGCTCCTTGCCATCAATGTCGTAAGAGGCCACTAATGAATGCTGGCGTGAGATTGACAATTCCATCTCTTCGAAAACTTAAGAAACAAAGTCTAATCAACTCACAACGAGGTTGGCATGAGTTCCCTGAGTTCTGTGATTAATTGGCGGCCTGATGCTGACCACGTCATCCAGCGAGTGCCGAATAGTCTACAGAATATGCGTCCAGCACAATGTGCGATATGAGTCTTAACTGTGTTAAAGTGTCATTAATTTTATACTCAATATTATCCATTAGGAGATGAAAGAAAGAAAGAAAGAAAGAAAGAAAAAAGGAAAGAAAGAAAGAAAGAAACAAACAAACAAACAAACAAACAAACAAACAAGACGAACAAGAAGAACAAGAAGAAGAAGAAGTAGAAGAAGAAGATGAAATTGAGCAATAGATGGGTGATGTGATCTGTAATATGTAGACACACTTTACTCCCCTGAGCATATCCTGGTACATATGTTAATATCGCCTGACGTGGAAGACCTGGCAAATTGATAAAACAATCCGATGGGGAATGGAACACATGACCATCGAGTCCTCAGGGAAATGTACTAGCCACTGAACTATCGCTGAGTCCACAGTTATCATGTGCCCATGCCTTAATCCGTCACAGCGTGTGTAGATTAGACACAATTGTGTTACACATTTAGCAACAATAAAGATATAATGGGATATCACATCATTTCATATAAGGTGCTTAAGTGAAATGGGAAATATCGTTTTATTTATTAGTTTTCATGTAATAAAATATAATTGCTTGGGAAGCTTTAAAAAACGCGCATTCCCATTTGAAATAATGCAAGTTTTGGGCATAGTTTCGTTTTCTTAAACAAAAACATATGAATGTCACTTTAGTTCTTCAATACCTCTTGGATAATATTCTAAAACAGTTGGTTTCGTAATAAATGTCATACATTTATGCTATTTGGCGTTTAATTTCATTTAGATCTGCAAGTTTGCAGGGCTGGATGCAAGTTTGCAGGGCACGCGTCTACCTCAGAATTAACGCAAACACACAGCATCCACTGCATAGTGAAATTAGGAAGGTGAAGGGCAGCAGGTTAAAAAGAGGACGGTCGTGGATGGGTCAAGCCGAGGACATTCTTCAACAGGTGTGTTCACTTGAGGACTTAGAACCTGGCGAGGAGTGGGTGCAAGTGCCAACAGACTTCTGCACATCCTTTTCAGTTTGCATCCAACTAGATAGAAAATGCAGACAAGAAAATCCGGCTGCTGTTGAGGCTGAAGTACAAGCGTTGATTTTCGAGAATTCGCTAGACAGTGACGCGGTCATCTACACAGATGGGTCGGTCATCCGACATGTGAGAAGCTAATGGGCCTTTACAGCTCGGGCCGGAGGGAGAATTGTGAAGGAGGACTCTGGTGCTTTCACTGAAACCACAAGTAGCCTGACCATGGAAGTCATGGCAGTAAGTAAAGCAATAACATGGCTCGAGACACAGACATTCACTAGGGCTTGTTTCCTTAGCGACTCAATGAACATGATCAAGAGGATAGAGGAGGGGTCGATCCGAAGAGAATGGTTGCTGCCTCTGAAGCGGTCTCGGCTGGCAAAGATTAGTTTCATCTTCGTGCCAGGGCATGCGGGAGTACAAGGAAATGAGCGGGCTGACAAGCTCGCAGGTGAGGCTACTGTTGAGGGCGGACGCGCCATGGACCAGGCTGACATTCTGAATGCTCTACGAGAAGTGAGACTTTTGCAAGAACCAAGTGATGACTGTGAATCTACAACAATGGCCAGACTGCGAGAGCAGCAAATTAAAAGAGGGGTGGCCAAACAAGAACACTACGCAGGAAGCCAAAGAAGATTGATAAACCAACACAGAACTGGCGTCGTTAGCCGCTACACGCTGCGGGATTTGCTGAGGAGGGGATCCGAGCACTTATGGACTGAATGGTCCGATGTGCAACGAGGATGATCTGTCGACTAACTAACTAACTAACTTAGATCTGCAAGCTGTTTATTTAGTTTTGTGCAAGCACTGTGTACGTTTTAACGGGAAATAAATTGGAAACCATAGACGACAACCAATTAGGTGGGGCTGTCGGAAAGTATGGAACTAGATACGGTACCTCACTTACACAGACTAAGAAGAAAATGGAAGTTACACAACACAGTATCTGCACATTTCCATACTGTTAAAAGAAATCCATGAAGAGAAAGGTTGTCTCATTTGGAAATGCAGCAGATGTTCCAAAACTGTTGCAAGAGGTACCTGGGTTTACTCGACCACTGCTGCTGCACAAGTACAAAGTGCCATCCGTCGTCTCAGAGAAATTTCCTGATTTTTTCCCCTTTTTTTTCAGGAACATAAATGAGTGCCTTTTACCTGAAACTAAATTAGGAAAGCGTTAGACATGGTGTAGTGAGTTAGTTTTTAATCATCTAAAGAAGCCGATTGTCTGGTCCTAGTTCAGGCATATAGTAAACGAACATATATATTTGGAACTAAATACGATATTCTTTATTATTAGCATACAAATTAAACTTATCACCTTGGTATGCATTCAAGTCCGAATACAAATAGTTAGTCTATGAGCCAGTCATACACTTTCTGTCCTCGATTCTACCCACCATTCTCGATTCACTTCTAGAGTATGCATTACCTATTAGTCCTCTGTCATATCAATATTTGACTTGAGCGTGTTGAATACTCTCAGTTGTAGGCTTTTGAGGATGTTTTCCTCGGGCAGAAAGGAGAGAGACCTTCTACAAAGGATATTGCTGCAGGATATTATGTTTTCCACATTGGTTAAATTCATTAGTTTAATCACAACTGTGATAATGGTTATTATTATCAATATCATCATCATCCCCTTGTTGTGAATGTCGACACAGGCCACTAATGATTGTTGGCGTAAAATAGGATATTCAATCTCTTCGAAAACGTTAGAAACAAAGTCTAATCAACCTCACAAAGAGCTGGGCGTGAGGCACATGATCAACTGCCGGTCTGATGCTGACCACGTCATCCAGCGAGTGTCGATGTGGGGATTTGAACACAGAACAAACAAGTCGGCAGCGAAGCGTACTAGCCACTGAGCTAGTGTGTATTCCACTGTGTGTCCATGTCTTAATCCTTACACAGCATGTGTAGTTTAAACAACATCGTGTTGCAAATTTAGCAACAACAAGATATAATGAGAAATACTATGTATTTTTTTTTATTTTTACGTAAGGGACATAATTGAAATGGGACTTATCGCTTTAATATAAATATTGATTGTTTTTCATGTAATAAAGCATAACTGTATGGGAATGTTTAGTACACAACTATTTGCATTTACAGTCACCCAAGCTCCAGGCACAAATGTTCATTTTAATAAAAACATCTTTATGTAACATTAATTCATTGATACCTTATGGATAATATTCTAAGGCATTTTCGCTCCTAGTAAATATTATTCATGTAAGCTATTTGGCATTTATTAGCTATGCTTGTGATTAGATGTTAATTATGTTTTTTGGCAGGCACACAAATATGTGCCTATTAATTGGAACTAAATTAGACAAGAGTAAGGTATGGTTAGTGTGTTATTGTTGTAATTTGTCCATCAAGAATAATGATGACCATTCATTTCATCCAGTGGGATTGAAAGTATGGAGCCAAAAGTTCTAACATGGCTGATAAGGCCTATTTTGGCTCGAAATGTTCTTTGACAATGTGGACAAAGAATGCTTGACGTTTCTGGAGGAGGATTTCCTGCAGTGGTTTTTCTGTCCTGCCTTTTCTTCACAGCTCTTGCAGTCCTGGTTGCCTCGCATATGACTGCACCTTTGCGTAATGATGCACGCCACGAATTTCGGTATCTGGCTGCAGTCTCCTAGGTGTCATGATGAATTCCAAAAGCATTCAGTGAGATTTTCAGAGTATCTTTAAAGAGTTTCCTCTGGCCGCTTTGGGAGCGTTTACCACAACGCAACTCGCCGTAAAAAAATTCGTTTAGGGAGCCTGTGATCTGGTATGCGAGTTAAGTGACCAGCCCTGCGAATCTGATTCTTCATTAGTAATGTGTGGATACTGGGCATGGACGCTCGTTCTAGGACTTCAGTGTCTGAGATCGTGTCTTGCTATTTAATCTTCAATAGCTTCCTAAGGCAGACTGTGTGAAAGTGGTTTAATTTCCTAGCGTGTCGCTGACAAACAGTCCAGGTTTCACAAGCATATAGCAGTGTGGATAATACAACTGCTTTGTAGACTTTTAGCTTTGTTTGCAGGCCTATTCCATTTCTGTCCCATAGATTCTTTTACAGTCTGTCAAAGGCCGCGCTGGCCTTGGAGATTCTTTCATTCACTTCGTCATCGATTGTGGCAGCTTGTGACACAGTGCTGCCAAGATAGGTGAATTTGTCCACAACACTTAGTCTATGACCATTCACTTTGATATTCCGCACAGTGTGATTATTCCATGGAGCTGGCTGGTACATAACGACAGTCTTCTCCAAGTTGATATGGAGCCCGAAGTTGGCACAGGCATGTGAGAAAGCTGAAACATTGTGTTGCATGTCTGCCTCTGATTTGGCATATAGAGCGCAATCATCGGCAAACATGAGCTCTCTGACAGTGTCGCTGTTAATTTTGGTTTTAGCTTTCAGCCTTCTGAGAATAACTTTCCATCCATGCGGTAGTTGATGTCTATTCCAATGTTGTTGTTCTCGAAGGCATTTGTCAACATAGATATTCAGACCAGAGATATTACTGTAATTTAGTCATGTGTCCATTTTTAAGGATCTGGTCATCTATCTGTGTAGTTTGTTAACACGTGCACATGGATTCGTTTTGAGTCTTCGTAAAAGATTGTCTACTTTGCTGTTTACTGTTCAGAGACAGAACATGATTGCATGTTTTGCACGATGAATATACTTCTGAATGTTTTCTGTAGTTGGCTTCCTTCTTAACGGCAAAGATGTTGGTCCTCTTTGCATTGAAATGTATAGATTGATTCGTATATTAGCGTGTTGTCCCCTCATTTGTCAACGTGTTTGTTCTCACGTTTCTTGGTCTGCCACAATATGTCAGTTTCCACCGCAATATTACTCTTCAGTTGGTATTCAATGCGTTTAGTGTTTTTTTTCCTCTTTTGTCAGTGCTAGTTGTTTGTCACCGTTGAGGGCTTGTGGAACTGAAAATTCATCAGTGTGGAACACAAACTGTTGTCATTGACAAGTTGTATTGTTTGTGCCGATGATGTAATATTTAGGACCTGCAATTCTTCTGAATAGTTGGAGCAAAATATTCCAGTAGGTGTGCATGTGGATTAATGTCTGCGATCTGCCTATACCTCAATCTGTGCCGGAAGATTCCAGTAGGTTGATGACTGCTCCCGATTGCATAAAATTCAATCCATCCTTTCTAAAAAAAAAAGCATCTCCCTCTTTCAACACATGGTCCTCACATTTTTTCCAGTAACTTTTATCAATATTTAATAGCGTGGACTTGGTTAGTATCTTGACGTCAGACAAGTTGAATGTGGTATTCTCAGCTGCCATCTGTCCTTTAATTTTAGCCCACAAAAGTTCTGTAGGGTTTAATTGAGAATGGTAAGTCAAGTCTAAGTAAGATATGACTGAGCTACCGTATGACAGTAGACGGTACTACCTGCTTTCTGTTAGCGCCGAATGTTGGGCGGCGCTTACCAAACCCGACACCCCACATTGTGCCAACGGTTTCGGGCAGAAGAGCGCAATTAGGAGGGTACAAGTCTTATCCTGGTGCCAGGAAATGCAACCTAAAGACAAAATGTCATGGCAGGGCAAACAAGGCCCTAAGCGTTGGTTGGCAGCTGGTCTAGGATCGAAGCTCCCACAGGCGCACAGTAGAGCATTGCTTTGCTTATCAAGCAGCTTCTGCAGCTTGTCTTGTTCCAGATACATAGGTATTACCTTTCGGGACATACAGGAATCGAGGGAAATGAACGAGATGATAAACTGGCTGGCTCTGCACCCTCTGTAGATGGCCAGCCCATGGATCGTGCCGATGTTATTAACGTCCTCAAAGATATGGCGAGAAAAGAGGACTTTGACTTCAGTGATTCCACATCGCTGTCCAGGATGAACGACTTGGGAGTAAGAATCGGCACAGCCAGACGCGAGAGGTACATCGGGAAAACAAAGCGCCTCAGCATCCAACACAGAACTGGCACTATTAGCCACCGAACGCTGATGCATATGCTGGGGGGAGGATCTGAGCACCTATGGACATGTCCGGAGTGCAATGAAGTTACCCCAACTGATAACTGATAACTGATTTCCTCTGGTGTGAACTACGCAGGCCGAGAGAGGGTTCATGCTGCATAGGCAACACACGGTCTCTATATTTTAGCCTAGTCTTTGTGCTATGGAGAGGCAATAACTCCATCCCTGGTCTTAACCGGTCTCAGAATCAAAGCGAGAGGTAACTGTTACGGGTTATAAGTCCTTGTCAAATGGCGCAGACATGGGGCGCCACGCGTTGCCTCTGACGGTGGGAGACACCTATAGGTGTCACTGATCAGCTACCGCAAACCTCAAGCTGGGCAACCCCCTGCCAATTGGGTGCTGATCCGCCAAAGCCTGCCTGCTTCAATACGTGCTTGGGGCTAGGACAAAATCTGAATAGCAGGCTGTAAAACCAATGTACCAGGTACTAATAAAAAGAAAAATAGAAACCTCAAGCAACGGCTTGCAACCTAGAACATAAGAACCATGTGTCCAGTATTTTTCACTGGCTTAACTATCATTGACGATGTGAGAAAAACAGATGTCATTGATGCCGAACTCAATCGTCTTAACATTGATATTGCTGGTCTGCAGGAGACTCGCCCCGCTGAGGAAGGGTTACTCAGGGAAAACAATTACACTTTGTTTTTGGAAAGGTAGAGGGCAGGAAGACAAAAGGCAACATTGTGTATGCTTTGCAGTGAAACATTCGCTACTGGGAATGATTGATGTTCCAGCTGGAGGTAATGAACGACTATTATCCCTGCGCTTGGCAACTTCTTGATGTTTTGCCACCATTATCACTGCATATGCACCGACACTCGCTTCCTCTGATGATGTGAAGGATTCCTTCTACGAGGAGTTAGACTCCAACATCTGACTGCATCTATATTCTTGGCGATTTCAATGCTCGTGTAGGCAAGGACTCGAATTCATGGCCAGTGTGCCTTGGAAAATACAACATCGGTCGAAGGAATGAAAATGGGCAAAGGCTGCTGGAGGACTGCACTAGAAGTGATCCATGAATTACAAACAGAGAGATACTGCAGCCCTTGATTGATAACAAGAAGATAGCTCTCTTAAGAAACAAGAAAAGAACAACGCGTAACACTCTCAGTGAGTTGAAGCAAGTTAGGAAGCATGTGCAAAAGGCTGCCAAGCAGTCTGAAAATGACTACTGAATCAAGTTATGTGAGTCCATTCAAAACGCAAGTGATAAGGGAAACATCAGAAGCATGTATGAAGGGATAAAGAAAGCCTGTGGTCCAGTAGCCTTGACTGGAGAAATCTTCGTTGATAAGAAATAGCAGATAGATAGATGGGTAGAGCACTATTTAGAGCTTTACTCAAGTGAGACCAAACTTGGGGGTGATGCCCTCAACGCCATAGAGGCCCTGCTAACTCTTGACCACCTGGACAAACTCTCCACCATAACAGAAGTTAAGTGTGCTATAAATGAACTTGCATCTGGCTTGGCTCTAGATAAGAATGGGATTCCAATATATGATATCAGGAGTGGGCAAGACACACTCATTCAGATAGATAGATGGGTAGAGCACTATTTAGAGCTTTACTCAAGTGAGACCAAACTTGGGGATGATGCCCTCAACGCCATAGAGGCCCTGCTAACTCTTGACCACCTGGACAAACTCTCCACCATAACAGAAGTTAAGTGTGCTATAAATGAACTTGCATCTGGCTTGGCTCCAGATAAGAATGGGATTCCAATATAGGTTGTCAGGAGTGGGCAAGACACACTCACAATACAGATCCACCAGCTACGCTGGCGAGAAGGACAAGTCCCATAGGATTTCAAAGATTCAAGCATCATAATACTGTACAAGAACAAGGGCGATCGAAGCGACGGCAACAACTATAGGGGTATCTAACTTCTGTGTATTGTTGGAAATGTATTTTCCTGAAATGTTCTGCGCAGACTTCAAGTCCTTGGAGATCAAATCTACCCCGAATCACAGTGTGGCTCTCGACAGAACCGGTCTACCATTTATATGATATTCTCATTGTGACAAATGCAAGAAAAATGCCGGGAACGAAATCAACCACTGTTTATTGCCTTCATCGACCTCACAGAGGCATTTGATTTGGTCAGTCGTGAGGATCTGTTCAAGGCACTAAAGAAGCTTGGCTGCCCACCAACTCTTCTGTCCGTTGTGGAGTCGTTCAACATAGGCATGAAGGGTATAATCAAGTTTATTGGTGCAACTTCAGAAGAGTTTGAAATCAAGAGTGGAGTTAAGCAAGGTTGCGTACTAGCCTCCCCCCCCCCTTCCCCACCACCCTCCTTTTTGTCCTATAGATATTCTATGAATATACTTTTCACTTCTACTGAAATATGCCTTTCGTGATCAGGATGCTGGTATATACATTCACTCACGCTCAGATGGCGGACTCTACAATGCTCAGAGATTTAAGGCTAAGATCAAGATCAGGAGGGTACTGATCATAGAGTTGCTTTTTGCAGATGATGCTGCAATTACGAGCCACTCTGAGGAAGAATTACAACACATACTATCTGCATTCTCCAATGCTTGTTCAGAATTTGGTTCAACGATTAAAAAAACAAAGACACAGATTATGTCACAAGGTGCACATGGGGTACCGTCAATCTTTATTGACGACGCCGAACTGGAGATAGTAGACCATTTTACATATCTAGGATCAGAGGTAAATGGCAAATTATCCCTAGATCAGGAATTCAACATCAGGATTGGTAAGGCAGCAACAACAATGAACATGTTGGCGAAAAGAGTCTGGGAGAACATGAAGCTTGCTGCCAAAACAAAAGTCCTTGTCTATCAAGCCTGTGTCCTTAGTATTCTTCTTTATGGCAGTGAAACCTGGTCAACGTACTCACACCAAGAGAAACGTTTAAACAGCTTTCATATGCGGTGTCTGCGAATAATACTTGGTATTAAGTGGCAAGACAAAATCACAAATACTGAAGTATTGAAACGATCAGGTTGTGTGACGGTATAACAGTGCAGAATGGAACGATGACCAACGAGTCTTCTAGTAATTATAAATCAGCTTTATTAAACGTTATGGTCGATACAAAGTCATGGTAGAATACAGACGTGTTGACAGCCTGCCTCCTCGGGCTAGGTTCAGATGTCAAACTAAAACTTGACAACAAACTACGTCACGACTTGAGCATCTCTCCTCCCATTCCATCTCGATGCTCAATCGTGCTGTAGCCTTTTCCCACCTAACACTAATACCCAACTTCTGTTACACCTCTCTATGTTTTCTAAAGAATTTTTCTTGTAAAGGAAAAAGTCTTTACTCCCAATCCCCTTACTCTATTCCCTCTCTTTCCTTACCTCCCACAGTTCCTCTAATCTTCCCCAAACCAACTCCAATTTAAGTAAATATTCTATTCTTTAACTCTTTCCCCTGTCATATAATAATCCACTATATATTTCTGGCTCGTTCCTGGCTCCTCCCAGTTCCTGTATAAAATATACATATCATAAGAATAGCTCGTATAATCGTTATTGTACACTTGACATTACGAAATTCCTCACTCTTTCACAACACTGGACAAACAGAAATAACGTAGTTAGAAAAAGTAAAGAAGGGGTGCGCACCCAGTGAAAAGCATAAAGGATGAATAGTCAACATGATCACATAAAGTAATGCATAGTCCACACAACCACATTTACCTTCCTTGTCAATAAAAAAATTTTGTACAATAATTTTTTTAAATACATCTTATGAAATAGATCCTTGTTCTCTATAAATCAATTTGATATAAGTTTTCTCAACATGTATATTGCCATCCACAATATTGACTATATTTCCGTTACCTCACCATTTACCACGAGCCAATGTTCATATTCCATGAACATTTTTAATTTAATTAACGCTGGTATTTCACAGCTCTTATATCTTTCCCCCTCACATCCCATAATACTTATATAAACACTCCCGCTTATATGCTGCCATTCACAGTCTCCCCCTCCTTTTTCTTCATATAATGCTGACTTTAATGCAGCTCCTATTTTATTTTCTAATACTTCATATCCATAAGAACCTCTTCATGCCGACTATCTATATGATCTATATGTCTCTCTATTAGCCCTCAGTATGTGTCTCTCTATTAGCCCTCATATTTTTTCTTTATTCCAGCCAACACCATAACTACTTGAAAATTAATTAATTTAATTAAATTTATAACCAGGTAACCTAATACACAAAACAACTTAATTAAATTAAACGAAATAAAATCAAAACAAGATATCCCCCAACTCATTCAAAGAAAACAGACTTTAAAATAATACAACATGCATCTTATCAAATAAAAATAAAATTTTCTAATATTACCTAACACTACTGGTCTCTTTTACGGACCAATAGTTTGTACGCAAAAGTCTAGGAACACAATAACCCTATTATAAAATCAAATAACAACAATCATATCACAGGAGCAAATCAAGCAAACAAAACATATTATATATGAGTCATTAACAACTCAGACTCAATTAAACAAGTGTCTTCTCGCTAAAGAGAAGGTTTTCAAAAAAAAAACATAATTCTCTTAAAATTAACTACGTACAGTGGCCCATCAACATTGGCCTCCTATACGAACCACTGTAACACATATCTATTCATACAAGTCATTCCACCATTTTTATAACCGAGAAAACAAAACACTTCAATGCCAAGTATGTATATCTGTTAACTACAGACCAATTTCTTAACTTAGAACAATATCTGTTCTCTCTACACAAAAAATCACTAATCAGCAATCATTGATTCTCTCCCCTCACAATATTCTATCTTTTTCCAGCCTAACTCCTAACACATCACTATGTCTGGAATATCATCTTAAGCAAGCACTGTAACTATAGGTTAACTCATCTATTACTAATGTGTCGATTATCCCAATGTCATCTCAATGTACCAGCCGTCATTTATCCACTAATTAACCCGTGTCTCAGCACACCAACTGTTTCCCTTGGATTTGTACCAAACATCACTACAACTTCTTAATCATTACCGTTACCCACGGTATTTCTAGCACCAATCAAACTTGTCTTGTCTATTTACTATAGAGTACATCTACCTGCTGTACCATTAACTACTTAACTAACTACGAAAACTCAAGAAGTTGAAACACAAAATCAACCAGCCATTCCATCACAGAGAGGAAAAATTATATGCCTCACTCGAACCTACCTCTATATTAGTTATCTCAATGCTTAACTACTCCTCAAGACCATTTATGAAAAGTATCCATAGAAGCCTTTTCCATTTCCACCGTTTCATATACTTCACCAAGTATTTCTTTCTTTTTCGCATCATGAAACTTATCTGTTGCCATCTGCAGTATTTTCTAATCATTTATTTCTTACTTTTCCACCTCTTCAATAACTCCAAGTTTCTTTGAATAAGTGCTATTTCCACATCAATATCTTCTTCGTCGTATAACTTATTAGTTTCTTCCATACTACTATTTGATTCTGACTTCTCATCCATTTCCTCTTCTTCACCTGTATGTCTCTCGCTAGCAGCCGCTAATCTCTTCCGTTTAATATCCCATCTAATTTGTCTATCATTATTTCTTAAGGACCTTTCCAGTAGAGGCATATCTTCACCGCTTGTTGAATAGTCTCTAATTCTTCTCTGTCTTTTTACTTCTCTTTCTCTTTGTTTATCCATTCTTCTTTTCGTTGCTTGTCTAGTATTCTTAAATGGAGCACCTATTTCCTCTTCCATAGATTCTATACTATCATAATGACTCTCATTCATTTTTTCTTCTTCTATCGTTTTCGGTATTGTCTGTTCTTGAAAATCATCGTAAACTGGAGTTGTTATTAACTGATTTTGTGCTGGATCTCTTCTAAAACCTGGGGTTATTGTAGCTCCTCTGATGACTTGTTCATCTAAATATCCAGTGTCTGAATAATAATTATTATTATAATAATTATTTTCCCTCTCATCCTCATCTCTTCTTAAGTGTTCCACGTGTGCCCTTGCCACATGTCCCGTGACCTGGTTCTTGATACTATACGATACATTTCCTAGCTTTTCCAAAACGTAATAACCTGGAACCCAACGAGCATCAAACTTAGAGTTCCTTCTATGCTTCTTGTAATAAACTCTATCACCCACTTTAAACTCCTGTAATTTTGTATTCACGTTTTTGTACTTTTTCTGTCTTTCTCTCGCTTTAATTATATTATTCTTTAATCTTACGTGTGCTCTATGCATTTCTTGTATGATGAACTCTTGAAAATCTTCTCCCATATATTTCCGTCTTGGTTTTAACAGATTATCTATAGGTAGTACTGGTTCTCTCCCGTGTATTAAATAGAATGGTGAAAACCCTGTGCTCTCATTTTGATTTGTGCGTATAGCGCTAAGCGCTGGTCCTAAGAATAGATCCCAATCTTTTTCATGTTCATCCACAATCTTTGCTATAATATCGTATAATGTTCTATGTTGTCGTTCGTTCTTAGCATTTGAAGAAGGTCTGTAGTATGAGGTCTTTACATGTTTTATATTCAAATCTTTTAATAACTTTTCGAATTTCTTATTTACAAATTCTCTACCATTATCCGTGAGTATAATCTGTGGACAACGAAATCTTGGTACGAACTCCTGTAACAAAAATATTAATGACAGTATCTGCGCTCTTATCTGGGATTGCATAAACTTCCGGCCAAAGGCTGTAGACGTCTACTATATTAATTAAGTATACGTTTCCAGACAATGTTCTAGGGTGAGGACCCGATATATCTAAACTAATTTTTTGCATAGGAAACTGAGGAATATCTGTATCTTGTAATGGACACTTAATTGTTTTCATATTCCTTAACCTGCATCTTTCACACGTATCCACATATTTGCAAGCAGATCTAAATAAGTTCGGCCAATAATATTTACTCGTAAGTGCTTTCACCAATTTATCCCGACCGAGATGACCATTCTCATCATGATATGCTTTCAAAACTTCATTTTCCAAATGTGTGGGAATATATTTCCTTGGCTGTTCATTCTTTTCACTTATATAATATAACTGCTCGTCTTCTTGTAAAACTAAATAATTCTTCTTATACTTATTCTCCTCTGTTTCTTTTAATTTCTGTTTTATTTGTAATACTTTTGGATCTAATTCGTGTTCTTCTTTTATATTAAACTGTGCTAAATGTGGGTCTTCTGCTCCAGGTTCAGCCTCTTGATCCGATGGTAAACTCTCAAACTCTTCTCTATTTATTATGGCAGAATCTAATATATTTACTTGCCAGTTTCGGTCGTCGATCTCTGGTTCACCTTCATCTTCTGTGTCTCCTGATGACTGTGGATACGGGATCCTAGACAATAAATCAGCACATGTGTTAATCCTACCTGGAATGTATTCAATTTTCGTATTGTATCCCTGTAAATTCAATGCCCACGTCTGTATCTTCCTGTTCTGCACTGGAGCTTCTAACAGAGATTTTAAAGGCATATGGTCAGTTCTAATAACAAAATTTGCATTATGTAAGTAGTAATTTAGTTTCTGCAGAGCGTAGTGTATAGCATATGCTTCTTTCTCAATAGTCGACCATTTCCGTTGCGACCTGCTAAGCTTATGAGACAAGAAATAAATTGGCCCTTCATTTTTAACCCCTGGTATTCCAGACTCTTTTCCTTCATATGGTTGAACCAAACACGCTCCTATCGCATTATCCGAAGCATCTGTATATAGTATTAACTGTTTATTCAAATCTGGATGCGTCAATAGTGGTACCAGTGTTAAGCTGTTTTTTAAAAACTCGAACGCTTTTTGACACTTATCATCCCACTTAAATCTAGCGTATTTACCCGTTAAATTAGTGATAGGTTCTGCTATCTTTGAAAACCCTGGGATAAAGCGCCTATAGTACCCACAAGTTCCTATAAAAGCACGTACTTCTTTCACGTTAGTTGGAGGGGGTAACTCTTTAATAACCTTTATCTTGTTTTGGTCTGGTTTAATTCCGTCTCTATTTATAATATAGCCCAAATATTTTGTTTCTGTCTTTAAAAATTGGCATTTACTAAGCTTCAATTTAACATCATGTACTCTTAATCTGTCGAATACTAACCTTACATGTTTTAAGTGATCTTCTATATCGCCTGCCGTATAGATTAGAATATCGTCTATGTAGGCCAGGGCAAACTTTTGCATACCCTCTAGTACTTCATTTATTAACAGCATGTAGTGAGATTGAGCCGTTCGAACCCCGAATGGCATTCGTAAAAACTCGTAAGAACCCATATGAGTGCAAAAAGCACTCTTCTTTTGAGCGTCCTTCGACATCGGGATACACCAGAATCCTGATCTTGCGTCCAGTGTCGTGAAAAATGTAGAGCCATTAAGCAACCCCAAAATATCATCAATCACCGGCAGTGGGTACGCTACATTCTTAGTGATTTTGTTCAACGCCCGATAGTCACAGCAGTACCGACTTGAACCATCAGGTTTGGCCACAATTACAATCGGAGATGACCACTCTGACTTTGATCTTGTTATTATTCCTGCTTTCAACATATCTTCTATTGCTTTTTCGACAATTTCTCTATTTCTTAAGGGAGTTCTATATGGTTTTAAACTAATTGGTGGATGGTCTCCCGTATCTATTTCCATTGTAACTGTTTTTGTCATTCCCAATTATAAATCATTAATTGCAAATACATCTTGATTTTCTTTTATAAGTTGTTCTAACACTTTCTTATTTTCTGGTGGAGCCTTTAACTGTGCCAACAATTCTTGTTCCCTTGTCTTTCTATCTAGTGAATGTATTTGGGCTGTATTTCTTCTAAATGGATGGATCAATTCATCCATTTGTGCGTTCTCTCTACTTCCGCGTCCGCGTCTGTTGTTAATTCTTTCACTAGAAGTTTGTGAATAGTTTGCTCCCGGCATTTCTACTCTATCTGTTGCTAATATATCACTAATGTTATGTTCCAGTTTAGCTACTACGCATCCTCTGTATAATTTAATTTCTCTACCTGTGTTGTTAATAACCATTACTGGAAAGGTTAAGTGTTTATCTAACGCTATTATTCCATCCGGAACTTCCAAACCAGGCTCATCAATTACTTCCTCTTGCAACTCAGTGATTCTCACTGTGTTTCCTGCCACATAATATGGGTTTCTCTTCACCTTTGCTTGTATCAAATTAACTGACTGTGGTTTTAACGTCGTGGACATTTTAACTCTAACTAGTGCTGATATATGCATGTCTTCTTCCATATCTACATAGACGTCCTTGAATTTTAATTTATGTAAATCAAAGAAAAGTCTTACTCCATTTTTTATTAAAAATCTCTTCCTATCAGCATGTTTCTATTTAAATCTTTCACTACATGAAAAAGATGTTTTACGACGTTGACCCCTCCTAACTTACAATTTATCATTGTTTGTCCAATTACTTGTAAATTCTGTCCTGTAACAGAGTGAAGATTATTATGACTCATAAATATTCTACAATTTCTCACTATTTTGTATAGAAAACTTTCTTTTACCACACTAACCTGAGCTCCCGAATCAATTAATGTACGAATTCTATACTTTCCTATTTCTATTATACATAAGCTATAATCTGTTATATTTTCTGTAACCTGTTTGACCTCATCTAGTTGAAAGTATTCTCTGTTCGTTCTACTATGCCTGTTATTAACATATTCTTTAAACCTTGGGACCTTATTATTTTCCCTCCTATCACAGGTCCTATTTAATAGGTAGGGCGCCCGTTTCCCTGCGTTCTTGTACCTGTAAAATTTATGTGTCTATCTTCTGCATTCCTATTTAACCTGCTATTGCCATTTCTACTCTGTGTATTCGACTGGACATGCCTGTTATCACACAAACGAGAAACGTGTCCGCGTTGACCACAAAACCAACAGACTACATTTGTGTTATTTGTTTTTCCCACTGTCTCACTGGTAGAATATCTCATTTGTCTTCTTTCATCATACGCATTTCTATTACTACCTTGTAACGTCTGTACACCTCCTCTCCTATTCCATCCGAACCTCGTCTGTCCTATCTCCATAGGCTCCTCAATTCTATCTTCTCGACTAGTTCCTATTTCTCGTCCTGTTCTCAATCTAAATCTACGTCTCAAATTTTCTTTTTGTACTGCAATATCTACAGCTTGTGACAACCTCTCGGGGTTTTCTCTCATCAACTTAAACTTCAGTCCATCGGATTTTATGCCATCCACAAAAATCCCAACTAACATCCTCTCCACCTCTTCTCCTTGTACATTCTGTCCCAAGAATGCCTCTTCGGCCAGGTTAATCAACCTATCGCTGAACAATTGTACCATCTCTCCATTATTTTGTTTAGACTGTCTCAATACCGAAAACGCATGTTGTGGATCCGTTATTTCCGCGTATTTATGTGCCAGGTCGTCTTTGAACTGCTCCCATGTCTCATCCACTCTAGCCTCTAATTTTCTTCTAATATGCTGTGAAACCGGTTCTGTTGCTGCCTGATAAGCAAGTCTCATTTTCTCTTCATCTGATACAGATACCAAATATGCATATTTCTCTATGGAAGTAATCCACTTCTTAAACTCTCTTGCTTGTCCGCTAAACTTAACAATTTCAGTTGCCATTCCTTGTTGTTTCATGACCGTATTAAGTCTGTCTATCACTGTTCCCACTCCTGTCAACACCTGTGTCAATGAATCTTGTTCTGTCATGCTGAAATATTTATACTTATACAAGCAAACAAACAATCAATTCTTATTAACAACCAGTCTTAAATTAACCAAAAGACGTTATCTTCCTCCTAAAACTCAATAATTTTCTATCTAATAGAATAATAATTTATATTACCCCTTTTTCTTGTGAAATAAACGTGTATTCCCTTGTATGCCGAGACTGAGAAGTACGGTATCTGGTACACGAGTGCTTGACTTCAGTGCTCCGTAAGGATCCAAAAATTCTCGCCTGGGCTCGATAGAACAGTGAAGAACGATTGCACGTATCAGCCACCCAGGGACGGGCTCTTGAAACACGGCAAGGAACGATTGGATGTATCAGCCACCCAGGGACGGGCTCTTGAAACAAGGCAAGGAACGATTGTATGTATCAGCCACCCAGGGACGGGCTCTTGAAACAAGGCAATGAACGATTGGACGTATCAGAGGACAGCACTGGCCAGCCCCTTGAAATCAGCAATGAATGATAGTCAGCTTCTCAAAACCACCGACAGTGTAGAGCAGCGGCTGACTGATTTGATAAAGCGGCTCTCTCACACAACAGAGTCCGGAGATGACTTGACAACTGCTCGATTGTAATGACCCGGCCAGCAAAATTTTACGAAGTGGACTGTGTAACAATGACTTGGGTAGTTACTGGGCCATAGCGATCAAAACCATCACTGGACGACAGTGATAAAAAAAAAAACAGTACTTCAGCCGAACTTGACAAGGAGCTTCGGTCTAAATCAAAGTGGCGTTAACCTTCTGGAAACGAGCAAGGATAAAATTTGGTAACGTTCACTGATCGTCCAGAATTATTGTGGCGCTCATCATACAACAAGAAGCTGATCCTCCATTCTAGTTAATCCATTTTAGTTGTTCGTTAAAAGCTCCAAGGTCAGGACTCTGCGACCTTTAGTTCATTCCTGACGAGAAGTAGACAACTGCTCTCTGATATCAACGTCTCTATTTGCTTATATTTGTTTGGAAGTTTCTTGTTCTTGGTTCTTGAGCCTGTACAATCTTAACTTGCGTGTGGAACGTCATGGCAAAAATGTGGAACAGACATCTTCCCTTCACTGTCAACTATATTTGGTTCCATCTCACAATCTTGACCTTGAAATTTGGACTTCTTAAAAAAAGCATGGTCCGGCCTTAGACTTTTGGTTTGAAGGACCCAGAGAAACTTGTTGATTGATCCATTCTTTTGCTCAGCAATCTCACAGCAATCCGCCATGACAAGCCGGTTTACGTACTTCGTATTGTGTCCGCGGCAAAGATCGAGATGCTGGTCTGCGGCGCCATTTACGCTCATATATAACAGTGCAGAATGGAACGATGACCAACGAGTCTTCTAGTAATTATAAATCAGCTTTATTAAACGTTATGGTCGATACAAAGTCATGGTAGAATGCAGACGTGTTGACAGCCTGCCTCCTCGGGCTAGGTTCAGATGTCAAACTAAAACTTGACAAAAAACTACGTCACGACTTGAGCATCTCTCCTCCCATTCCATCTCGATGCTCAATCGTGCTGTAGCCTTTTCCCACTTAACACTAATACCCAACTTCTGTTACAACGGTTTGTTCCATGCTCATTCTTCGTAGACCTAGATGAATAGGACACGTTATGGTGATGGATGATGGTAGTACACCAAAAGACATCTTTTTTGGTAAATTACAGATGGGTAGGAGATCTCAGGGTCGGCCTCTACTACAATACAAAGATGTGTGTAAGCGAAACATTATTGAATCAGGCATTGATAATGCACATTGGGGGCAAGTCGCCGCTGAACGTGTTGCATGGAGGGCAAATATCGCTTAAACTGAGAATCAAAAAAGGACGAAACTATTTCTTGTCAGACTACACATCCACCTTTTCCAACTTACGCAACAAACACATCACATCAAAGGCGAAAGAAGTAACTCACAGACTGATTTTTAATATAACTCCCATAATACCCAAATTAGCATTCAGATCCAGACAAATAGGAAAATGCCAATTATGCAGGAACAACACAAAAGAGACAGAAGAGCAAATATTTTTCACATGTCAAACAGTCACAGATGCAATGGAAACTCTACAACAAATAATATAAACACACACAGGCAAACAAACAGACATTTACAAGGCAATCTTTCTTAACACTCTTCCTAAACCATCCGAAGACAAACACACAACACTACTTCAAACACTAGCGGAATACATAAAATTAGTTTAAACTTGCAGAATCAAGGCGAGGTTCAATTCCCTTACAGAAAACTTATTTTTACTAATGTTCAAATACAAGCTAGCTACTATTGTTCCTGACTGAAATGTGTAAATTTCTTTAATTTCATTTACTCTTGCAATTAGAAAAAAATGCCATTATTATTAATTTTTAATAAAAGTTAATAATATGAAAAACATCTAAGATGTTTTACACCCGATCGTCTTGACAGACGATATTTGGTTTCTGCTGCAAGGCATAAAATCTAACACCTATAGCAGTAGTTTACGGGACTGTCCCAGACCAGTCCCTTCTGTGGACAATTTTAGAACGTGTGTGCGTCTCTCGAGCCCTGTTTGTGGCTTATTTTGTTAATACTTGGGAACACTTCTCACTAGGTGGTAACAAGCATTGGAGAGTGCAGATAGTGCACGCCGCTAATTCTTCCCCAGGGTGCTTTGAATCACAGATCCACCCCTCTCCTCAACCAAACAACTTTAAAGAGAGATATATAGCTCCTCTGGCCTAGGTACACAAAGGCTTTGTGATCTGAATTTACCGAAGAACAAGGCGGAGATATCGGTTTTCAGATTGCAAAAGTGGAATCTCCTGGCAGAAGATGTTAGAATGTCTGTGTATAGGAACCGCCAGAAGCCGCTTATTACATTCTTTGTCAAAGCTGGTGACCTCTATGCGTGCCACACAATTTCTGGTTTAATGGCAGCCCTTAAAATCAATTACGAACCGGATGAGCAGAGCGTTTAACGGATTCATCCATGACAAGGCATAAAGCTGTTTTGTTGATTAATGGTGTCAACAACTCATGTTTCAGGCATCATCGGATTACTTCTCCCACACCATACAAGAAACTTGCAAGTCGTGTGCGAGGAATGAAATGGTACATTTTATTGCCGTTGGCTCTTTACAATTGCAAAACAGTCGCTATCTAATCACACATAAAGTCACAATATTCTCTATCACTAGTTTTCCTAAACCCTATAGCTATTCTCTATCTACTAGGCTATACGAAAACTATCTCTATTCTACACGATGTGAACACTACAAGGTCAGTCCCCAGTCTGACTTCCTTCACTCGCGTCGCTACACGCCACGCGGAAGGACCTTCATGCGTCCTTCGGCTCTTTGCGTGCTAGGTCAGTTAGCACGCTTCTATTAGCTGTCTTTGGTTTGAGTGGCAATCGTAGCGATCACGCAGGCGTGCTTCTGTCGTGACCAGTAGTGCTAACTATCTGGTCAACGCCTTCGTGTGAGGACTAGTTAATAGTCCTTCTTTTCTATCATCTATCCTGCCCTGATCCCGGGCACTATGTTCCCTCTACTCTATCTGAGGTTGACCCCACGTCCCGGTGGTGTTCTATCATGAGGCAGGCTTCCTGCCTCCTGCTTCAGTCTTTGACACACACCCTCCCCTCCTGTGTTGCGTCATCAACTTTGATTCATTGGTTGTGACGCAAGAGGTTTCTAAAAAATTAGTGTGTCTAATTTTTGTCAAAGACTGTAGATAACCTGGCTTTGGGCTACTCAATAGACCTACTGACTAATGTCACAATGTAGCATCACTTTACTTGGCTACTGGCAATCGCCACAAACTTGTCTGGTTGGCGTGAGCCCTCTTCTCAATCGCAATATTATATTAATTAGAGGTATGTCTGAACCGAACCGTTGTCTTATAAGACCTGCCCTCAAATAGTAAATTAACTCACTACCCATACAAAGTTGACTTTCTGAAGGTCAACACATGAATTGCTTCATGTCCCCCATATAATATTAAACAACCATTACACAAGCTGTGAGCGACAGGCTTTACCTATCTCGCTTCCGCGTGTAAAGTCATATTTCACTGTTAAGTTAGTGTTTCGTTGTCTATTATGTCCCCTGACCCGGAGTTATCTCCCTTTGATCTAATAAAAGTGTATGCAATTTATATGTTTGTTTTTCTGGTTGTTTGTGTGTTTGGATGTAATTAAACGTATAATCTACCCTCTAACATGTGTATGTAACTATCATGTGTATGTAAGTTAGTTTTTCAAGTGTCATAATTCATTTAACTGTGGTCACAAACATGTGTATAATACAAATCTGTGACTACATTTCTGTCTTATAAGACTCAAAATACTTTCACTAAGATCCTAAACTAAACTACACAAAATACATTCATTACAACACATTTCCAACATTGAAACCAACCTTTGACGGCAACAAAAATAAAAAGTCTTGTTAAGCGGCAGAAAAAATCCGCTGACTGTTCTCACTCTCTCCTGTATATTTTACATTTGCTCTTACTTTCACACTTCTGTCACACATCTTTAACCTTCCCTTATGTCACACTTCTTTTACCCTCACTATTGGCACACATCTTTTACCCTCATTTCTGTCACACATCTTTCATCCTCATTTCTGTCACACTTCTTTTACCCTCACTATTGGCACACATCTGTTACCCTCATTTCTGTCACACATCTTTCATCCTCATTTCTGTCACACTTCTTTTACCCTCACTATTGGCACACATCTTTCACCCTCACCTTTGTCACACATCTTTTACCTTCATTTCTGTCACATAACTTTTCACTCTCATTTTTGTCACTCATCTTTTACCCTCATAGTTATTTAAAAACCTTGGAGTGACACTGTACAAGTTTGGCTCAGTTTGACAGAGTTGAGCCTCATGACTGTGCATCAACCGTTGCACACGTCAAGTATTTACAACATATTTACATGTAAGAAGAAAAAGGGTTAATGGTTTGTACCCTGGTATTCTTTACCACTGTATTCTACAGAAATATTACTCTAAATGCTGACATACTAATACTAGTTCTATAAATATACATTTACTGTGTTAATCTATCTGTCATATTAATCCTAAAATAAGCTTACATTACTCCTAATATTTATCTAATTTAAGGGATATAATTTACCTATGTGAAATGAAATTGATGTGAGATGAGTTATGTCCCTTTGTGAAATGGGTAATGTGAAATGTAATAAGTTACGTCCCTTTCTAAAATGGGTGATATTCTAACTAATGTTTTTAAATGAAAAAACCTATATGATTGATATTCTTATTCTATATGGTGAAAATGATGTATCTTTAAGTGTATAATATTTCTATTCTATTATGGTGTAACCTAATCATGCTACTAAATGATAACGTTTGTTAAATGGATTGGTTTAAGATGGAATGAAATCAAATGAAATGAAACAAAGTGAAATATAATAAACTGAATGATACTATTCATATCTAAACTTCTTATAATTAGTTGTATCTTTAAATTACTATCCTAATCTAATTTTAAAGCTAAATAAATGGGCAAATTAATAATATATCTAAAATAAAATGAAAAAGTATTATATTATCTAAATCTAACTATAAATTCAAATGACATAATCTATCTATATTTTATCACTATATTAAAACATTATGATACATATCACATTAAGTTTTATATACATGGTTTTTAAATACCTCAGGTTAGTCGTTGCCATTAATGTTCAGAAACATGCTTTCATTGGCATAATCTCTATACAATTGTTCTGGGTATTTGAAATCCATTACACAGTCATATTTGTTCAATGGGTATTGCACCTGTAGAGTTCGATTGTAAAGTAGACTACTGTTTTCGTGTCTGTATTTATATAATCATCTGACACTGTTTTTCTCTGTTTACCACAACTAATTCACTGGAACATATATGGAGCTTAGCAAGTAATAAGCTGTCCTAGTTCACAAGGTGATATATTTGTTCCCAGAGTAAAGTTCTTACTGTTGATGTCTACGGACACATAGCAGGTCAATGTTTTTGGTACTTAGTTCAGCACATAATCTTCATGTATTTCTAACATATTTCACATAGAATATTTGACTGCACTAAATTAACATCTATTACTCTACACTCTTATGTGGAAATTTCTGGTATTGCTACATCAGATGGTCGACTAAGGGTATCAGCCAAGATGTTATCTTTCCCCTTAATATGCTCTATACTAAAGGTGTAATTTTGTAGTATTAGCGACCACCTGTATATTCGGTCATTTCGATGTACACCACTCTGTATGACCGTTATTGGGGAGTTGTCAGTCTGGACAATGAAGTGCACACCCGACAGAAATCGATGCAGCTTTCTCACCGCATAGATGACGCTTAAGGCTTCCAACTCGGATATGGAATATCTGGACTCGGTGGGTGTGATCTTACGGCTCAAGTAGCAAATCGGATGGAAGATGCCCTCATAAAATTGGCCTAGTACTGCAGCGATGGAGATCCTGCTGGCATCTGTCCTAAGATAATAAACGAGCCTCGGATTAGGCAAGCGGAGGATTGGAACATTACTAAACAAGATTTTCAATTTTGACAATGCAGAAATTAATAATGCATCTTTGACATCCAATTTTACAGAAGCTTTTAAAACATTGGAAAATACACTTGTAATCTCCGCTAAATTTGGAATAAATTTACTATAGTAATTCACTAACCCCAAAAGGCTTCTGACCTGTTTCTTGGTGGTAGGCATGGTCAGATTCATAATTTTGGTAATAATTTTCTGGTCAGTCTTTAGTTGACCTTGAGAAATGACATGACCAAAAAAATCAATTTCTTTTAGGCCCAATTCGACTTTGCTCGGTTTGACAGTGAGCCCGAAGAGTCGCAACCTATTAAAGACATGTCTCAGTTTCAGTAGGTGTGTTGTCCAGTCATCAGTATGGACACATATATCATCTATATAGGTCACTGTATTCGTCACTCCATGAAGTAGATCTCTAGTTAAGCGTACGAAAGTGGCAGGAGCGTTTCGAAGTCCGAAAGGAAGAAAACGCCACTCGTAAAGTCCTAAAGGTGTTGAAAAAGCAGTAAGATGGATGGATTGAGACTGCATAGGGACTTGCCAATATCCCTTAGTGAGATCTAATTTAGAAAAGATTTTGGAGGTGGACATGTCAAGAATAAGATCTTCGCAGGAAGGAATTGGCTCTGCGTCGATCTTGGTGACGTTGTTGAGCTTTCGATAGTCCACGCACAGACGAATTGTAGAATCTTTCTTCTTAACTAGAACAATTGGAAAAGAGTACTCAGAGGTGGATTTCTGGATGATCCCACTAGCCTCTAAATTCAGAATTTCTTTATTTAGATTTTCCCTATAGCTTAGTGGGATTGAGTACGGCCTGCATTTAATAGGCTTAGAGTCCGAAAGAAGAATGGAGTGTTCGATTCTGTCCGTTCTACCTGGAATGTCAGAGAATATGTCTTTGTATTCCGTCACTAATTCTACTAATTGTCGTCGTTGACTGTCTGTTAGTCCTTGTTCTATATGTATGCTATCTAATGTAGCAGTCTTGTCTACAATAGGAACTGGTAGTTACATTCCGTCGTCGTCTACCTGATTCAGTACGGTGGTGGTGCTAAGTGTGTATTCTGTATTCTCGCTAAGTGTATGCTCGTCGGATATGCCAGTCTCGCTAACTAGTGTAGTTGCGTTGTGTATGTCTGTCGTCTGATCACTAGGTGTGGGTGCACTGTGTTCGTCTGTCTCTACTTCTGTCTCTTGTCGTGAATAGTAAGGTTTCAACATGTTGACATGGAATATCTTTAAGTTTCCGTTTATTGATATTTCATAGTCAACATCTGAAATTTTACGTACCACCTTAAATGGCCCTTGCCATGAAGTCAGTAATAAATTTCGTTTGTCAGGAAGCAAGAGAAGTATGTCTTGATCTGGTTCAAATTCAATTGTTCTCGCCCCTTTTTTGGCATATTGGCGGTAGATTTGACCCTTCCTCTCCAAAGCTGCCTTAGCTATAATACACGATTTCATGATTTTATCTCGTGTTTCAGTCACCATTTCATAAGGTGTTTTTGGTTCGGGAATTTGAATAGAATTCGTTATTGCCTGATGATAAATGGTTAGGGGTCCACGTGGGTTAGCCCCGTACACTAATTCAAACGGTGAGAAACCCGTGCTTGAATGGGGAATCTCCCGATAGGCGAACAGCACTGTTGGTAACAGTGTATCCCAATCAGCTGGGTTTTCTGCTGTTACCTTAGCCAGCATATGCTTAAGATCTCCATTAATTTTTTCTACTATCCCATTGCTGGCTGGATGGTACGCTGTCGTGAAATGTTGTTTAATCCCTAACATTTTTGTAAGGGCTTGCGTTGCAGCTGATATGAATTGAGTTCCACGATCGGATAAAATGGTCCGTGGAAATCCGAATCGTGAGAAAAGGTGTAGAAATACATTGGCAACATCTTTGGAGGTGATGTACTTCAAAGCTACTGCCTCAACCCACCTTGTACATAGGTCGACCATCGTTAATATGAAGCGATTTCCTTTGCTGGACACCTGATTCAGGGGTCCAACAATATCTACCGCCACACTCTCAAATGGCCTAGAAGCCAGTGTAGAAGGTTGTACTTCAGCTGTAGCATGTTTACCCTTTCGTACTAACTGTTGACAGACATTACACGAACGACAAAATAATTTAATATCATTGCAAAAACCTGGCTAATAAAAATGAGCCTGAATTCTGGCCCTGGTTTTGTCATATGCAAGATGGCCAGCAAACGGTGACTCATGTGCAATCTTTAGCACAGTTAGGCGATGTTGTACAGGTAACACCGTTTGCTGAATCTCATGGTTACCAGTAGTATAATATCTAGTAAGAATGCCATTATTTAATCTGAAGAACCGTGATGCGTTCTTTGTCACTTTTGCTCGTTCTTTCAATACTTTTAAATAAGGAGACAAACTAGGATCAGCTTTCTGCTGTTCTATGAATTTTTGTCTGTTGGTATCATCAGTGCTAGATGGAGAAAGCACCAGTAGTCTCTCATCTTGAAGCGTGTCTTGCTGTTTTATAGTGTCTGCTCTGGTTGTTGCATTAACTGCATTCAGTTGGTTCCATGCAGTTATTTCATCGCTAGTACATTGTTTTAGCTGGGGTAAGCAACCCAGAATTAAATCAGTACAAGGGTTGTCAAGTACAGCACAAGTAAATGTACCCGAAAGGAAAGGAGTGTTAATACGGGCTTTGGCCAAAGGGTAAATTTCAATGTTACCCGAAAAGGTTCGGCATTTGACAGAGTCACCTGTATAATCCTCTTGACTCACCAGTTCCTTTCTGAGACCAATAAGGGTACTACCGCTGTCCAGCAAACATTGGCATGGTCTATCATTGACCATTGCATTGTGGAACTCTAAATTACCTCTGGAGGCTAAGGCTGCATTCACACTCTCAGATGAGAATGGAACTGTATGTCCACATTCTAATTTTCCGTCAGCATGAAATTGGTGACATCGCTCACAACTGTCAAAACTCAACATATCGTTTACACAACACACCTCTTCCGTTTGGTTAACAGGTAATTCATTTTCAACATCACACTCAGTCTCACTACCACTATCAGAAGATGTATCAAGTAAAATAGCATTGTTGGCTTTCATACGTTGGCGGCCTAGGCACTTATTTGAATAATAGCCGTAGCTGGAACAAAAAAAACATTTGATGGCACGCCGGTATGCAGATCTTTTGTTCTGTTGCTTCTTAATAACATTTTCAAGATGTGCCGGATAACTCGGCGATTTGTCACACATTGAATACGTGTCATGTAAAAGTTGACAGTGGATACATTTTGAAATGTTTCTATCTTTCTTGTCAAATTTATTAAATGGTTTTCTATTGCTCTGATAGTTTTTAGATTGATCTTTTACAAAGGAAACTATTTCAGAGTCATTTGAAGTCTTAAAAATATTTCTGTTTGAAGAAAAATATGCCGACCCTTTCTTTTCAAACTGTTCTATGGTTTCAATGTCTGACTGCTGCAAAAATTTAGCAAAAGAGGATGGTATCGTGGATATTACTTTATCCATAGTTATTAAGTTTTTCAATCTATCAAAGTCTTTTCCTATGTTAGCCGCTTTAAGCCACCTATTTAGTACACTTTGAACATTTGAGACGTAGTCAATGAAAGTCTCAGTAGGTTTAGGTTTTAAATTTGAGAACTGAACCTGATACCCAGGGGCATCAAGTAAAAAGTGTTGCATAATCCTATCACGGATGTATTTGTAGTCAGATCTAAGATCGGTTGGTATAGATTCTATCACTTTAAGGGTCTCACCACTCAGGTTCTTCATATAAATCATAGCCCACATCTCTAAAGGAACTTGGTGATATTTAAACTGATACTCGACATTTTCTGTCCAAGCAGATATTGAATCGTCTTTACAATATGGTTTGATAATATTTTTGTATTTGTTGAACTTATTTTCTTCTTGTTGACTTTTAAGTTTAGTGGCAGAGATCTCTGCGTGTGAGTCTACATCCATCTCTTTCATCTTTAACTGTGTCTCTGATTCTACTTGTATTTGTTTTTCCTTAACTCTTGCCATTTCATCTATCTCTTTTTGCTTTAATTCTCTCTCCTGATCTAATTGCTTTTGCTTAAATTCCTTATCATGTTCTAATTGTTGTTGCTTAACATACTTATCATGTTCTCGTTCACGTGCCCGTTCATCTCTTTCCGCACACTCTTTTCGTATGCGTTCAGCTGTCTCAGCATCTTTTGCCTCTTTAAATTTTTGATCTGCATATTGTTCTAGCTCTTTACCTGTGTATTGCAATTCTTTACCTGCTTTAATGAAGTCAGCTAGAGTAGCCATGTTGTTGAGTAATTGGCTCGCGTTGACCTGAACTGACTGCTTCAATTAGTTATTTTTCTTTGATATGCTATGTTATTTAATATCTGAGCACTACAAATTGTACTCTTTGTTTACAATCTGGACAATTGTATTCTCCAAAAAATTTGAGAATTGAATTAGAAAAATGAAAGAAGAACATAATATGAATACTTACAACTTTGAAAAACACATTATTTAAATATATAACATTCTAATAAGCACAAATAAACATTATTTCATCACGATAGGCACAATTCTGCTGGCAACTCGATCTAGTCTGCATACGTCATCGTCACTGACACAAATTAAACATTTAATCTTTGTAATATCCTATCTGTAAACCTAGTCTAGAGCCGTGGGTAAGTGTTATAGCTTGAACTCAGGTTCAAGCCGCACTTCTGACACCACATTTAATCCTATTGCCTGTCAACAACTCATGTTTCAGGCATCATCGGATTACTTCTCCCACACCATACAAGAAACTTGCAAGTCGTGTGCGAGGAATGAAATGGTACATTTTATTGCCGTTGGCTCTTTACAATTGCAAAACAGTCGCTATCTAATCACACATAAAGTCACAATATTCTCTATCACTAGTTTTCCTAAACCCTATAGCTATTCTCTATCTACTAGGCTATACGAAAACTATCTCTATTCTACACGATGTGAACACTACAAGGTCAGTCCCCAGTCTGACTTCCTTCACTCGCGTCGCTACACGCCACGCGGAAGGACCTTCATGCGTCCTTCGGCTCTTTGCGTGCTAGGTCAGTTAGCACGCTTCTATTAGCTGTCTTTGGTTTGAGTGGCAATCGTAGCGATCACGCAGGCGTGCTTCTGTCGTGACCAGTAGTGCTAACTATCTGGTCAACGCCTTCATGTGAGGACTAGTTAATAGTCCCCCTTTTCTATCATCTATCCTGCCCTGATCCCGGGCACTATGTTCCCTCTACTCTATCTGAGGTTGACCCCACGTCCCGGTGGTGTTCTATCATGAGGCAGGCTTCCTGCCTCCTGCTTCAGTCTTTGACAAATGGTGATGTGTTACGGTCAATTCCAGTTCCTCACTCAGTTTACATGAAAGAATCTTATGAAAACATTAAGCAGCCTTTGAAGTACAGAAACTACGATCATCATCGTTAGTCTCATTGCGGTGACTTAAAAGTGGTCGCTCTTTTGCTTGGACTACAGGGTAAATATACCAAGTACTATTGCAATCTATGTGAGTGGGATAGCCGTGCACGAATTGACCATTACATCAGAAGACATTGGGCAGTCAGGCTGTCATTGCAGCCTAGCAGTAAGAACATTGAGAACCCAGCACTTGTCGACACCAGCAAGATTTTTTTGCGACCCTAGCACATTTAGCTGGGTTTCATGACAAACTTTCTCAAGGCAACGGATAACACAGATGAGGGTCTTTAATATCTCAACATAAAATTACCAGGCCTGAGTGAAGCTAAAATAAGAGAGGGGGTATTTTTTTGGTGCTCAAATTTGAAAATTTCTTCATGATGACGGGTTTATTTGTGTGTTGCATGGGAAGGAAAAAGCAGCATGGTTTGCATATAAGTTAGTGGTGGGCAATTTTCATGAAAACAACAGATCTGATAATGACAATGAAATTGTAGAAATTCTCCTTCTGAAGTATAAGAGTCTTGGCTGCAACATGACTTTGAAAATTCACTACCTGGATTATTATCTGAATTTCTTTACGTCAAACTGTGGAGATGTCAGTGATGAGCATGGTGAACGATTTCACCAGGACATTGCAGCTATGGAGACAAGGTATCAAGGTAATTGGAGCCCTTCAATGCTTGCCGGACTGTGACAAGAATCACCCCATCGATTCACTACAAGAAGCAAGCAAAGAGAATTTGAACAGCGACTGATTGATGACGGAATTGATTCAAATGTTCCTGTTTAAAAGATTATATGAGAACTTTAAATGATGTTTTTATTTTTTGTTTCTATCATGTTATGTTGAAATATCAATTAACTGTAACCACAATTTGTATAATGCTAAAGTAGAAAGACTAAATGTTCACTCCCAGAAAATTAAACAAGCATACCGTATTTGTATTACTGTAATGTAAATTCATCATTAAAATAAAAATAAAAATAAAAATAAAAAAACATAGCAATTTAGATTATGATAGTTGAAATTAACATGTAAAAGTCAATAAGAAATGGCGTATTTAAATTCTGCTAAAATAACTTGTGAAAATTTGTTGACCAGTGTTATTATCAGCATCATCATCAGCACTTTGCAATGCATGTCGTAAGAGGCCGCTACTGATTGTTGGCGTGAGGTTTCCTTTGACAACTTTAGAAACAGAGTGTAGTCAACCTCTAAAAAGGCTTGATGTGAGTTCTTTGAGGTCTATAATCCATTGCCGGCCGGACTCTGACCACGTCATCCAGCGAGCGACGATTAGTCCACAGAATATGTGTCCAGCACTATGTGCGCTATGAGCCTTGACTGTGTTAAAAGGTCATTTATGTTTTACTCAAAATGATCCCTTAGGAGATGAAAGATAAAATAAGAAGAAACATGGACAAACTATGGATGATGTGACCTATAATTTACCGACCGCCTTTGCTCCCCAGAACATTTCTTGTTACATGTTTTAGGCTAGGTTGACCTGGAAGCCCTGCCAAATTGTTAAAACAATCCGATTGGGGATTGGGACACATGACAAGTCGGTAGCGAAGCGTACTAGCCACTGCACTTACGTGTGTTCCGAGGTTTGCATGTGTCCATGTCTTAATCCGGACACAGCATCTGTAGTTTAAACAATATTGTGTTACAAATATAGCAACAAAAAAGATATAATGGGAAATACTATTTTTTTTGGGGTCGCTGATATTCCTTCTTACTTGGAGTACAGGGTATATATCCACCCTGTAGTCCAAGCAAGAAGGAATATCAGATATGTTTACAGTCACTACAGGAGTGAGACAGGGAGGTGTGCTCTCTCCTCTGCTATTTAATGTCTACATGGACAGAATATCCAAAAAAGCAAGTCTTGACAGTACAGATTCAGAAAATTTAGAACTCTTTACTTCAGAAGAAACAACTGATCCACAGAAAATAAATGAACCTCTATTTGCAGACGATCAGTGTCTGTTTTACAACGATGAGGGCAGACTGCAACATCATATTAATAATCTGAGTTCAACCTGCAGCAGATACATTATGAGTATAAACACAGCCAAAACGGAAGCAATGCAAGTTATCAGATCGCCTGGCCCATTAAGTATACAGATAAATAGCACAACTCTGAAACAAGTTAAAGAATTCAAATATCTTGGAAGTATGATCACAGAAGATGGTAGATTGGGCAGAGAAATCGAAATCAGATGTCAAAAAGCTAGTGTACTTACATATCAACTATCACCCTTACAGAATCATCCAAATATACCCATGTCAGCAAAACGACAGATTATCAATAGCATATTCACACCAACCCTATGCTACCAATCGAGGGGGGGGGGGGAGGGGGGTACGGGGTGTCAGGCATAGGTAGCACCTTTGGTAAGGATGGCTCTCATGTCCTTTCAGGACCCATCCCCCACTGGTCCAAGCCTGACACCCAGCTCGTGCCGGTGGCTCCTAGTAACTGTCAGCATGCGACAGCGGCCACCCCCCGGGCAACAGCTGTGAGAGGCTGGTTAAACCAGCATGGGCATCCGATTTGATGTCAAACCCCCCCCCCCCGGGCAACAGCTGTGAGAGGCTGGCTAAACCAGGCATGGATATCCGATTTGGTGTCAAACCCCCCCCCCCCCCCCGGGCAACAGCTGTGAGAGGCTGGCTAAACCAGGCATGGGTATCCGATTTGGTGTCAAACCAAGAGGTAAACTAGGGTATGCCTACCCAGTATGTGAAGACAGGATTCGGCAGACTGCGCGGAAGAAATCATTCCTGATTCAACGGGCAAGACGGCGTTTACCTGCAAAGTGTTGTGGAACGTAATGAGCACGGCAAGGCACGGAGAGCGCCTTGGTCATCCACTGCACCTGTATTCGTCTCCAGTCATTTCGACTTGTCTTGCCACTGGACTTAGATGGACTAAAGCGAGAGAGTGAGGTCGACGAACTGCGCAACTCTTCCTCACTTTAATCCAAGTCATCGCGCAAGTCATTATTCATCCAACGTCATATATCACCTTCAAGCCCTGTGGCGATGGGCGAGCGGCGAAGCGGCAGGTGTGGGTACGCTGGCAGCCGTAGTCGCAGACCTGCACACAGGCGGCTCAGGCCATATGGGCGTCTTCTACTGACCGGAGCAGCAGTGGGATTCGGCAGCCCCCTGAGCGACTGAGCAGCCCTATATAGGAACACACTGCTCACCTCCATAGCATGAGGAAGGGGCTAGAAAAGGTGCTCTAAACATTGTCTGCTCCATCACTACCTAACCGGCTAGCCGCGGTTGGTGGGTACCCTAACCTGCGGTCGACATACAAACAAAGATAAAACAAGCAAAGCTAAAAGAGTAAACCATATTCCCTTAATAATTGGAACTTGGAATGTACGCACCCTACTTGACAGAGACGGCGCGTCGGGTCCAGAGAGACGAACAGCACTGATTGGGAGAGACCTGGGCAGGTACAACATCGACATTGCAGCCTTGAGCGAGACACGACTTGCAGAAGAAGGCCAAATCTGCGAAATAGGTGCCGGCTACACATTTTTCTGGAGTGGAAGGAAAAGCGAGGGAAGACGCCAATCCGGTGTGGGATTTGCCATTAAGTCGGCCCTGGTCGGCAAATTAGCTGGATTTCCAAAGGCTATAAACGACAGGCTCATGACCATGAAGTTGCCCCTGCTGAATGGAAGGAAGCATGCAACCATTGTGAGTGTCTACGCACCAACTATGACCAACGAAGATGATGTCAAGAACAAGTTCTATGAGGACCTGCACAATGTATTAACATCTGTTCCCAAAGGAGACAAACTTATACTCCTTGGGGATTTCAATCCCAGAGTAGGTATGGACACCACCTCTTGGAGTGGCATTATTGGAAAGCATGGAGTTGGAAATTGTAACAGCAATGGACTCCGCCTCCTTCAGACATGTGCCGAACATGATCTCCTGATTACGAACACAATTTTCCGTCTCCCCATGAGAAATAGGACATCGTGGATGCACCCTCGCTCGAAAAACTGGCACCTCATTGACTATGTCATCGTCAGGAGGAGTGACAGACAAGACGTTCGAGTGACAAAATCCATGTGTGGTGCCGAATGTTGGACAGACCATCGTCTCATTGTCTCGAAAATAAACATTCACATCAGGCCACCACGGCGTCCTCAAGGGGCGAAACTGCAAAAAAAGCTAAATGTCACCCGCCTAAACAGCAAGAAAATGCAGCAGTCGTTTGAAAATATGCTTGAAGACCGCCTCAAGCCCAATGCTGCAGCTACACAGGATTCAGAAACAGAATGGAGAGCCCTAAAGGACATAATTTACAACAATGCTATGGAAATCCTGGGTCCAGCCCCCCGAAAGCATAAAGACTGGTTTGATGAAAATTCCGAAGACATCAACCAATTGCTGGCCGAGAAACATCTTCTCCTCAAGGCACATTTGAATGACCCAAAGTCAACATCAAAAAAGATGCTTTCAAGAACATTCAGAGAGTAGTGCAGCAGAAACTTCGGCACATGCGGGACTCCTGGCTGAGCAGGAAAGCTGATGAAATTCAGGGCTTTGCTTACAGACATGATATGAAAAACTTCTACGACTCACTGAAAGCGGTCTTTGGTCCTACATCACCAGGCATAGTTCCCCTCCTCAGTGCAGATGGGGGAACAGTGGTCACCGATAAGAAAGAAATCATTCAACGCTGGGCAGAGCATTTCAGCAAAATCTGAAATGCAACTTCCTTCTTCGATGATGAAACCATCAACTGCCTTCCTCAAGTTCCCACCAATGAGACACTTGATGACCTGCCAACCATAGTGGAAGTAAACAAAGCCATCCAGCAACTCTCCAGCGGCAAGGCACCTGGTCCTGACTCCATCCCAGCAGAGATATACAAGGCAGGTGGGCTGGTCCTAACAGAGCAGCTTCACCAAGTCTTTACAAACATATGGGTGAACGAGACCATGCCACAAGATTCCAAGGACGCGTCAATAGTCCACCTTTACAAACGTAAAGGAAACCGCCAATCCTGTGACAACCACCGAGGCATCTCCTTGCTTTCAATTGCAGGGAAGATACTCGCCAGAATTCTTCCCATCGCCTCACAGTCCATCTCGATCAAGGTCTTCTTCCTGAGAGTCAATGTGGCTTCAGAAAAGAACGTGGAACTGTTGACATGATTTTCGCTGCAAGGCAGCTGCAAGAGGAATGTCAGGAACAGAACTGCGAAATGTTCTCCACTTTTATTGACCTTACCAAGGCTTTTGATACAGTCAGCAGAGAAGGACTGTGGAAGATTATGGCAAAATATGGCTGTCCACGACAGTTTGTCCAAATAGTGCGGCTATTTCATGACGGCATGCAGGCAAGAGTACAGGAAAATGGTGAACTGTCTGAACCCTTTCCTGTCACCAATGGAGTGAAGCAAGGATGTGTCCTGGCACCAACACTGTTCAGCCTCATGTTTTCAGCCATGTTGATGAATGCCTTCGAGAACGACGACATTGGAATAGACATCAACTACCGTATGGATGGAAAGTTATTCAATCTCAGAAGGCTGAAAGCTAAACCCAAAATTAACACCGTCATAGAGCTCCAGTTTGCTGATGATTGCGCTCTATACGCCAACTCAGAGGCGGACATGCAACATAATGTCTCAGCTTTCGCACATGCCTGTGCCAACTTTGGGCTCAATATCAACTTGGAGAAGACTGTAGTTATGTACCAACCAGCTCCAGGGAATAATCATACTGTGCCGAATATCAAAGTGAATGATCACAGACTAAGTGTTGTGGACAAATTCACCTATCTTGGCAGCACTGTGTCACAAGCTGCCACAATTGATGACGAAGTGAATGCAAGAATCTCCAAGGCCAGTGCGGCCTTTTGCAGACTGTACAAGAATGTATGGGACAGAACTGGAATAAGCCTGCAAACAAAGCTAAAATTCTAAAAAGCAGTTGTATTATCCACACTGTTATATGCTTGTGAAACCTGGACTGTTTATCAGCGACACGCTAGGAAATTAAACCACTTCCACAGTCTGCCTAAGGAAGCTACTGAAGATTAAATGGCAAGACAAGATTCCAGACACTGAAATCCATGCCCAGTATCCACACTCTACTAATGAAGAATCAGATTCGCTGGGCTGGTCACTTGACACGCATGCCAGATCACAGGCTTCCTAAACGATTTTTTTTACAGCGAACTGCGTTGTGGTAAACGCTCCCAAGGTGGCCAGAGGAAACGCTTTAAAGACACTCTGAAAATTTCACTGAATGCTTTTGGAATTCATCATGACACCTGGGAGGCTGCAGCCAGAGACCGAAATTCGTGGCGTGTATCATTACACAAAGGTGCAGTAATATGTGAGGCAACCAGGACTGCAAGAGCTGTGAAGAAAGGCAGGACAGAAAAACCACTGCAGGAAATCCTCCTCCAGAGACTTCAAGCATTCTTTGCCCACATTGTCAAAGAACATTTCGAGCCAAAATAGGCCTTATCAGCCATCTTAGAACCCACGGCTCCATACCTTCAATCCCACTGGATGAAATGAATGGTCATCATCATTCTTGATGGACAAACTACAATAAAAAAACAATGCTACCAATCTCAAACCTGGACTGTATCCAAATCACACCTTCGTAAAATCAACACCTGCGAGAAGAGATGCCTGAGGAGAGCTGCCAACCTAACAATCCGAGACCGAGTAAGAAATGCTGTTATAACACAAACTGTGGGATTAACACCTTGTGCCACATTTATTGAAAGGCAGAAGATCAAGTGGTTTGGCCATGTCGTTAGAATGCAACACCAACAACTACCATCACTGGCCTTAAATCTAAGCTTATCTGCGACCTGACTAAGAGGACTTCCAAGAAGAAAATGGATCGGCGACATCAAAGACATTGTACAATCAGACGGAATGACACTATCTAGTGCCGCCCACTGGACGCTGGAACGCAAACTATTCCTCCTCACGACGCTTGACAGCAGAAGTGGAAGATGATGATGATGATGACTACTTCTTTTTACGTAAGGGACATAATTTAAAGGAGACTTATCGCTTTAATATACCTATTGATTATTTTTCATATAATGAAACATAATTGCATGAGAAACTTTAATAAAGAATTATTTGCATTTGTAATCCTGCAAGTTGCAGCACATATTTAAAACTCTTCATAAAACCTCCTTATGCTACATTAATTCTTCTATACCTTATGGATAATATTCTAAGGCATTTTCTGTCCTAGTAAATATTATTCATGTACGTTAATTGGTAATTATTACTTATATATTTCTTTAAACGCATCTTTTGTATTCTTTGGCAGGCACACAAGCGTGTGCCTCTTAACTGGAACTAATTTAGGGAAGAGTAAGGCATAGTAACCCCGTATATCCACGTAGGGGAACACAAGGTGCGCGAGATCCGGTAACGGATAGCGTTGCGTTGGTTACTTGCGGGGGTATGTGAGCCGGTCGCTCAGAATGCAATGGCAAACTATAAAGCGTAATCTTGCCAAGACATCAACAACATCGGAAAATGCTGGTGTTAACAGCATTGTCCTGTAAATAGGATATGCGAAAAAAAAGTCATAGTTTAATTAGTTATAGTCCGTTTACAAATGATTGCCACGATCTATTTTTCTTTAAACAAATACTATTTGCTGCATCGTTATGAAAGTTTTCCTACCGTCTTCTATTTATCCCAACTCACGGAATATGTCTTTGATAGGTCCAAAAGTAACTTAAATCACGGAAAGTGGCGATATTTCGTTGATGTTTTGGCGAAAATGTAGTGAATTCACGCTACCAAACTTGTGTGTGTGTGTGTGAATGTGTGTGTGTGCGTGTGCGTGCGTGTGTGTGTGTGTGTATATGACAGCTGACGGTAAAGTTTGCCATTGCTTTCTGAGCGACCGGTTTACATACCCTCGCAAGTAACCAAAGCGATGCGATCAGTTACCGAATCTCGCGAAGCTTGTGTTCCCCTACGTGGATATACGGGATTATGGAGAAAGTCGTTAACACCTTAGCCAGGGAGACCGGCAAACTATGCCTTACTCTTGCCTAAATTAGTTCCAGTTAAGAGGCACAATGACAGCACCAGGACTGGGTTCTATACTGGCCAAGACCTATTGACGCATCCTCGCCAAGCATCCTGGATAATAGGTCCCTTTGGGGTCCTGGCTAAAGTCAGTAGGATCGTTGATTCCTCCGAAGTCGGAGTGTGTCTGACTGCACGGCGAGGAACGACCAGTCTGGACACCAATAAGCCAGACATGGGACAACGGATACCCACGCAAACCTCAGGTCCTGTATGACATCACACTTATGTTGGACAATAGGATGTCTTCATCCAGCATACATGACTTCGCGCTGGAGTTCACAGCCAGCGAACACAAGCAAGCAAGCAATTAATTATTTATATGTTACTTAGTTAGTTAGTCGAAAGATCATCCTCATTGCACATCGAACCATTCAGTCCATAAGTGCTCGGATCCCCTCCTCAGCAGATCCCGCATTGTGTAGCGGTTAACGACACCAGTTCTGTGTTGGTTTATCAATCTTCTTTGGCTTCCTGCGTAGTGTTCTTGTTTGGCCACCCCTCTTTTAATTTGCTGTTCTCGCAGTCTGGCCATGGTTGTGGATTCACAGTAATCACATGGTTCACGCAAAAGTCTTACTTCTCGTAGAGCATTCAGAATGTCAGCCTGGTCCATGGCGCGTCCGCCCTTCACCGTAGCCTCACCTGCGAGTTTGTCAGCCCGCTCATTTTCTTGTACTCCCGCGTGCCTTGGCACGAAAATGAAACTAATCTTTGCCAGCCGAGACCGCTCCAGAGACAGCAACCATTCTCTTTGGATCGACCCCTCCTCTGACCTCTTGATCATGTTCATTGAGTCGCTAAGGAAGCATGCCCTAGTGAATGTCAGTGTCTCGAGTTATTGTCTCATTATAATGCTTTACTTACTGCCATGACTTCCATAGTCAGGCTACTTGTGGTTTCAGTGAAAGCACCAGAGTCCTCCTTCACAATTCTCCCTCCGGCCCGAGCCGTAAAGGCCCATGAGCTTCTCACATGTCGGACGACCGACCCATCTGTGTAAATGATCGCATCACCGTCTAGCGAATTCTCGAAAATCAACGCTGGTACTTCAGCCTCCACAGCAGCCGGATTTTCTTGTCTGCATTTTCTATCTAGTTGGATGCAAACTGAAAAGGATGTGCAGAAATCTGTTGGCACTGTGACCCACTCCTCGCCAGGTTCTAAGTCCTCAAGTGAACACACCTGTTGAAGAATGTCTTCGGCTTGACCCATGCACGACCGTCCTCTTTTTAACCTGCTGCCCTTCACCTTCATAATTTCACTATGCAGTGGATGTTGTGTGTTTGCGTTAACTCTGAGGTAGGAGAATGCTCTGCAAACTTGTATTCTTTCTTCAATGGTTGGAAAATCAAGAAGGTAGCGCATCGCCCTGCATGCTGTATCTCTTGTACATCCAAGAATAATGCACAAAGCTTCATTATGTATCCTGTCCATCCTTTCCATCTGCTTACTGCTGATAGTCAGGATTGCCATTGCATACAGACATGACCAGCCCCTTGTACAGAAGACATAGATGGCGCTGTTCAAAGTTTGCTGCCGCCATCTCCCGCAACGCAGCCAAACCCCGCTTGGCCTTTGTTATCACCTGGTCTATGTGCTCATTATAAGCAAGGCTTCGATCAAACCGTATCCCCAGGTAATTCATAGCCTGCGTTCTTTCTACCGTCTCTGAACACAGCTTTACAGTTGGTGTTGGAGTGTTGACAATATGATTATTCAACGAGAACCAAGTCACTGTTGCCTTTGTTGGGTTTACCATTGCCCCAGCTTCATCACACCAAGTACTTATGCGATTGAGTTCGGTTTGTAGTTCCACAGCAACCAGCTCTCTATCCTTACCCTGATGATACACTAAAACATCATCGGCATATGACAATGTCCTGCCAGGTCCAGTGATCTGCTCACTGGTGATTTTCACTGTGTAGGCGCTGAACAGTACCGGAGATAATGGTGATCTCTGTGGTAGGACAGGATATATTGTTGTTGGTTCCGAAGTCTAACTGCCACATCTAATAACTACTTTCCGTTGGAAGAGGGCTGCAGCAATCCAACTAAGGAGGAATGGACTTACTTTGAGTTCAAGAAGCTGAAGCATTAAAAAATCCAATGGTACTCTGTTGTACGCGTCCTCAAGATTAATCGCTGCAGCAAAGGTTTCAATGCCTGAGTGGAAACCTTCATAGACATCATGGGCAAAAACTGCTGCATTGGTCTAGGTTTCTCTTTTTGGACGGTACCCACCCAGGGTAGGTGGGAAAACACCTTGCCTCTCCAGCTGGTTGGATATTTTCCTGGCAATTACCTTCTCCAGTAGCTTGCCTATTGTATTCTGTATGGTTATAATTCGATATCCCTGAATTTGTTTGTGGTCTTTGTCAGGCTTCGGCAAGGGAATCAGATAGCTGTGTAACCACTCCTCCTTGATGCTAGCACTACCTATACTGTTGTTGTACATGTCTGCTAGTTTCTCTAGCTTGTTGTCGGTACACCTATTGATGTCGTCGTATCTTATGCCATCAGGCCCTGGAGCGCTGGTTTTTGATCGTCGAAGCACAGCCTTGATTTCTTTCGCTGTCACTGTGTCTTCATTCGAAGTGTTCTGGGCCTTGCACCTGTCTGAGGTGACCTCCTTGGCCAGATTTCGGCCTCCCATGTCTGTCTGATTGCTCTGCTCTAGATAGCGTTCAAAGAGGGCTTTGCCCTTGTCCTCGTCAGTCCTCTGCCAGATGAGGTCAGCACCTTGGAAGTAAGAAATGCTCTTATTCTTGACTACACCACCCACGCTTTTATGTAGTAGCCAGAACAATTTCAGTGACTTGTCTGTGCTTACTCTTTGACACACCTCTGCCCATTTTTCGCTTTTAATCACCTTGGCCAGTTCTTTGAAATAGCTTACTTGTGTGTGCATTTCTGTTTCTAAGTGCATGCAGGGACTAGGATGACCAGCTCTGTTCTTCTTGGCATTTTGCCATCTTCTTACAGCACTACGCTTATCCACCCAAGCCTTCTCCACCTCGAAATTCCCAGCTTTTTTTCCTGCCCTGAAGCTTTCTGCTTTTGTCACGTCTTATTTTACTCACCACATCTTGCCCTGTACTGTCATACTGGAAAGTCTTTACCTTTAGCTTTTGCTACCTGGTTCTGCCTTTCTCCACCAATATGCTGCAAGGCTGGTGGTCGCTGCCGTGGTGTCCTAGGACACCCCATCTACACACTGTAGTGAGTGAAGGTGAAATCAGCGCCAGATCAATAGCACTGTCCTCATCGCCTGGACGGCCTGCTGTCCTGGTGACACAGCCACTGTTGATACAAACCAGATCAATGTTTTCAAGTGCAGTCTCGAACTCCTCCCCCTGTGTGTTGGAGGAAATGTTTCCCCATGATCTGCCTTTAGCGTTGAAGTCGCCACAGAAAATAACATTTCTCTCGTGACCTAATATGCCACTTAAGCACTGCCACGTCTGGGCGTCCATACTCGCATTGCGGGCATAAACATTAACCACCATGAATGGTATAGTGGAATGAACTCTCAACGCCTGTATTTGTATATCGTCACTGTCCCAACTGGACATGTCTAGCTCTGACGCCACTATGCTGTCGTGAACGAGAATCGCCATTCCCAGATGTCGTCTGTTGTAGAAACATTTGAAGCCGGCAATTCGGAGTAGCTGATCGAACAGTCTCGTCTCCTGGAGTGTTACAATATCGTTCCTGTAAACCAGGGTTTCTAAAATAGAGCCCCGTTGTTTTACGCTGGCGCAGTTCCAATACAGAATACGGATATTCCTGAGTCCTAGACGGTGACACTTGAGTCTAAAACGTCTCACACCACCACGCTTACCTTGCTTCTTTATGCCTGCGCGGCATCCACGCCGCCTCGTTAGGTTGACTGCTGACCGCTCGGGGAAAACACGTTGTTCCGGCATGTTGAAAAACCGAATACACAGAAAAACACACACGCTGCCAAAATTCACTCAAGGATTGCTTCGCTCGATGCACAAACTCCGTAGCATCCGCGCAGATCTTGAGTAGAAACTCCTGGCTTTACATCCTGGTACACAAATTACATGCAAGAAATGAATATATCCATCTCCTACGCGAAAAAGTTAACGATCACAAAACAACCCGACCGTCCGTCGCCATCCTGAAACCGGAAGTCCCGGTAACACATGTTACCTTGCAGAGGGGGTCAGTCAAAGTAGTAAATGTGTATCTACCTGTCCAACCCCTGGGGTTAGTATACACGTGAGCGTCTGTGATACCTGGGGCTTGTGTTCATTCACAATAACCCAGGCCATCCTGTTACATTCCTTCAGCTATCCGCTGCAACCCTACAAATTGACCTCTCATCACTACTACCTCATCATCCACTTTACTGGTTGTCAACATTGTGGTTTTCCCTCAGCTATCCGCTGCAACCCTACAAATTGACCTCTCATCACTACTACCTCATCATCCACTTTACTGGTTGTCAACCTTGTGGTTTTCCCTCAGCTATCCGCTGCAACCCTACAGATTGACCTCTCATCACTACTACCTCATCATCACTCAAGGTGCCAACTCTACGCGGTATCAGCCACCATACACACCTACTGAGACTACTCGACAACTCAATCCGTCCATTCTAAACAGAACCACACATCAAGTCCAATTTATTCAATCAATATTCGTCACAAAATGGACACCAGGTCATCCACCTTTTGCACTCTCAGCGTAAACCACACCACATAGTTCCAATATGTCTCTTTCAGACAATTCATCCAACACCGCAAAATTTCACTCTTCAACTATTTCACATGGACACTCAGGTTTCGAACTTCAGTTACACTCATAACCCTAATGCGATTTTTAAAAAATGGCAAAACCAGGCCAAAACAAAAAACCCAGTTACGATAAACCGGAGTGTCACGCCTTTCGCTCTTCTATAATATCATAACCCCACTTCACATACCAAACGTGAAGGAATCTTCATCACCGAGTATTGCCTCTCAATTTATTGAGACCCCACTCTCACATTCATTCCGCTTCCACACTCCAAACGTCTTGCATAAGAACCATAAAACTTCTAATCTCATTTTCAGCCATGCTTCCTCTCATATTTTAGCTTCTCAATCTCTCTATTTGTCTAATATATATCGTGACTCCTTTTTTTCCCAACCATACTTCTTGGTTCTTCTTTGTTCCTAGTCTGTTCTTTCTCTTCTAACGTTTAATATTTGGCACTGTCTGAAAAGAATTCTGGCCTCAACATCATATACTTCTTAATCTTTTCTGTGTCAAGGTCACTGCAACCAGCCTTATATTCCGCTTGAACTACTACTCCAACATTGTTCTTTTTACAGTTTGGTTTACCTCTAGTCATTGAGGCTCGTCTCCTCACCTTTCCTACTTTTCTTCTACCTCTTTCGGTTTCTTTATCAGCCGAATCACTAACAGACCTTTTACTTGCTTGCTTAGTACATAATTTCCCATCCGACGAACTAACTCCTGTCAAATCAGCACAAGAACATTTCCCATTCCTCCCTTTTCTACTTCCTCGTGTCACCTTTTGTTCATCTTCAATATATTCAACATCAAATTCTGATAACTCTGTTGAATCTTCTTCTATATTGACTAATAAACTTCCCGAGTTAACATTCTGTCTGTTTCCTCTCTTGGTATGTCTTATCGTTTCCTGACTACTTTCAGCCCTACTTGAGGCCGTAATTTTCCTTCTACTACAATTACTAAATTTCAATTGAGCTGGTTCCAGTTCTCCAATCAAATTTGTTTGACTTCGTCGTCATATCTTCTTAGTTGGTTGTATTTGCGTTTTCGTTTCTACCTTCTCTATTTGTGTCTGCGTGCTCTTTTCTGCATTATTGCCGGTCTGGGTCTCCTGGTTCACTTTATCTACCAATAGTGTCGCTTTTTCCCGTAGGACATTAAAAACTGAAACCACCTTCTGCCTATCCAAGGTTCTGTCAGTGTTTCCTTCTCGTATACTCATTTTTGTAATTGAATACCGTAACTGCCTAATCTGTAACCAATTTTCTCGTAATGCCTTGGCGTTTTCACTATAGGATGGCCAATTCCATCGTTTCCCAGCTTTGTTTCTCTCTGGCACGTCATTGCGTAGTAGACATTTACCCCTTCTTACAATTTCATAATTGCGTTTACTTACAGCACTCTGCTTCTCAGTCATATCCGGTCCTCTCTCCCCACCATTTATTCTATAGATAAGATTGTACCACCTTCTGTCATAATTATACACTTCTTGATTAAGCATTCTTTTCCTCACTTGATTCACAAAACATGTAACTTCTTGGACCGCCACCTTCACGTCCTCCAACCAGGCTGTCACCTGCCTCGGATCTCGGTATACACCCTGCATGGCCAATCACTAAACCTTCAAAACAATTAATTAAGTACTATATTAATTTATCTTCAAAATTAATTAAACTAACTTTACCCAATTATCCGTAGTATTGGTTCCTCCGGCGCTCTATTCTTCTGTCAATCCACCTATTTCTGTGACCTAATACACACAAAATATAATCGCACTGCGTTCAATTCCGCACGCACAAGGTTGCATTTAAGAATTTCCGAAACACACGTTTTTTTTTTTTAAATGCGCTTGGCGGAGATTTATTCCGCTTATGCACACGACTGAGTGCATATAAAACTTCTGAAGACGATATCCTTCAAGGCGCCAAGCTGAACATATTTCCACGAATGCACTCGACTGGGTGCTTATAAGACTTCTAAAAATGATATCCTTCAATGCGCCAGGCTGAACATATTTCCACGAATGCACTCGACTGGGTGCATGTAAGACTTCTCAAGATGATATCTTTCAAGGCGCCCGGCTGAACATATTTCTACGTAAGCACACGATAGGGTGCATATACAACTTCTGAAAACGAGATTCTTCAATGCGCAGGACTGAACATATTTCAGTGTATGCACACGACAGGGTGCATATACAACCTCTGAAAACGAGATTCTTCAATGCGCTGGACTGAACATATTTCTGTGTATGCACACGACAGGGTGCATATACAACTTCTGAAAACGGTGTCCTTCAATGCCCCAGATTTATTTCTCAAACTGCTTCCATTCACCGCGACAACTCAATTTTTCGTATTCTGGTACGGAGGCACCAGTTTTTCTCTCTCTGTAACCGTGCCAGTCCATCGAGAGTAATAAAAGCTGTGATCCATGGGTTATTAATCCATGAGAAGTGGTTATGATAGTAATCTTCGCGTTGTTCTAAACACCTAGTTAACAATTTTACCAAATGAGCATAACTCACCCAATTCGAAGAATCTTCAACACACACACGCGTTGGTCACTTTTCTGGATTCATCCATGATATTTAATTCAGAGCTTAGGAAATTTTATAATATAATTTCGGAACATTCAAACCAATCAAAATGTGTCGGCCAGCTTATTCAGCTATCAGATGTAACCCCTCTCGTTAACGCTTATCTGACTATCACAAAAATGGAACGCGTGGTGCCTCTATCAATCTAAAAACCGAACTGCCGTAGTCAATGTTTTTGTTGCTACCCTGACGTATTGCTGCCACAAAGACGATGTGCGTCTTCGTGCAGTGCTTCTTTGGCTTCCTCCACTAAATAGGAAAAAACCAAAGACATACCCGGCGCTACATCTTCGCTCCCTTATCCGACCTCCCATTATTTCCTTTATAGCAATGCTCTGTTATAGCAGCACACCGAAGAATTCTATTACTTATACCATCTAGGCCTTCTGAATTTGTTGCTTTGAGATTCGAGAGATATTTATATACTTCTGCAACAGACATCAAGGGAATCTCAGCTGGAATATTTCTAGAGGACTTCACTTCACAGTAAGAACGTTGAGAATCCAGCACTTGTAGACACCAGCAAGAATTTGTTGCCACCTTTGCACATTAATCTGGATCACACGAAAGGCTTTGTCAAGGCAGTAGAGATAACATATAAGGCTTTCAAATACTCATCAGAAAATTTCCGAGACTGAGTGAAGGTAAAATAAGAGAGGTGGACATTTTATGTTAAAATATCAATTGAGTGTGTACGTAACTAAAATTTTCATAATGTTAAAATAGAAAGACTAACTGTTCACCCCCGAGGATTAAACAAGCATAAATTATTTGTATTACTGTAAAGTAAAATTAGCATTACTAGAGTATTACTACATTACATTACTTACATCACTAGAGATTTCATCACATATACCCGCCAGAAAGTCTGTCAATCCTCTCTCTTGTCCTTAGACCAGGAGAAGGCCTTTGAAATAATTTCACACTCACACTTACACAAAACACTAGTACACTGCAACATAAGACAGTACTATAGACAGTGAATACAAATGTTATATAAAAATCCTGAACCTAAGATACTGGTGAATCATTCACTCACTGCCAGCTTCAGGATCACAAGATCTGTCAAAAAAGGGCGTCCACCATCACTAATCCTATATGTACTTACAGTAGAACCACTCTTAGAAGCAATTATACAGGACACTAACATTAAAAATACATTTATACAAGGGTTAGGGAGGCGGAAATTAAATACTTATGCAGATGACATCGCTTTCTTCCCTACAACAAACACATCCATAAGAACAAACTTCACACCTTCAAACAGCTTGGTGAAGGCAGTGGGTCCAAAATAAACAGGAGTTCTAAAATAATGGGTCTGGGGAAGTGGTAGAATATAGCAGATTCTCTCTCTCTCTTCTCTCTCTCTCTCTCTCTCTCTCTCTCTCTCTCTCTCTCTCTCTCTCTCTCTCTCTCTCTCTCAATAAATGTCTGTCTCATACCACTACCTTCAATATTGGAGTACCGCAAGGCTCTATTCTTGGCCCTCTATTGTTTGCCATATATATTAACGATCTACCTTTGCATCTTTCGTCGTCCTGCGATCTATTTGCAGACGACTGTACAGTGTACACAAATGCTGAAAACTGTATTTTATTGGAGTCGTCTTTACAACAAGAATTAAATAATGTAGTTAGGTGGAGCTATTCAAACCGTATGCAAATTAGCATCACTAAAACAAAATCAATGTTACTAACAACCAGACAAAGACTTCAAACTCTAAGCTCACACACATCACTTCAACCTCACATCGATAACATGCCAGTAGAAAGTGTTATTGAGCACAAAACATTAGGCATAATCATTGATAGAAACCTAACCTTTAATTCCCACGTTCAAGCGCTTATTAAACAAACAGCGGAAAAAGTCTACCAACTCGCCAAAATTAAAAACTTCCTTGATGAGGACACAAGGAAACTATTCTATACTTCTCATATACAGACACACTTTGACTACTGCTCTACAATCTGGGACGGTTGTTCTAATTCAAACACCAAGCGACTTTACTCACTCCAGAAACGGGCCATGAGTCTAATTTATAACTAACATTTATCTGACAATCCTAGCCTGTATAAACGCCTTCGGTTACTACCTTTCCGCAAACGCCTGCTTTTCAATAAAGCTAAACTAATTCACAAAATCCTGCATCGGAATGCCCCAAATTACCTTTGGCCATTGTTTAAATATAATGCTAGACACAGTAAACGTTTAAATATATTACACATTCCGAAGCCTAGGATTGACTTATACAAAACAAGCTTAACGTACTCTGCAGCTCAGCTGTGGAACAATCTTCCACAAGAAATCAAAGACATCACCAATCCCTATTCATATAATCGCAAATTACTCGAACACTATCTCAGTACGGATTATCTTCCCCCTTAATAATAGAGATAATAATAATAATAACAAAACCCTAGTATAACAGCCAGTCCCTTTTTGGTAGGCCAGTATATTCCACATGGCTAATAACAAGTGTCAGACCATTATCTAATTTTACTGTTTCGTGTAGTTTTGATGTTCGCATTTTGCCCATGCTTTTATAATGCATATCTTTTATATTGTTGCTGTTCTCTGTTAGCCTTGAATGATGTGTGAATGAAATAATGTATGAAAGAGAGTGATAGAAGGGCAGAATGTTAGACGGGCCTGCGTGCCCTATTCTTAACCCTTTGAAAATAAAGTTTGTTTGTTCGTTCGTTCGTTCTCTCTCTCTCTCTCTCTCTTCTCTCTCTCTCTCTCTCTCTATATCTCTCTCTCTCTCTCTCTCTCTATCTCTCTCTCTCTCTCTCTCTCTCTCTCTCTCTCTCTACCCCCCCCACGATCTATCAGTCACAAAAATGAAAATATATGGGATCACATTTAGATGCGATCCCAGAAAAACACGTACAGAAAAATGGCAATCACTGACAAAACAAATTATATACATACTACATAGGTACAAATACGAAATATCAACACTTGTTCGAAGATGCACAATTGTAAACACCTTCATCTTTCCTAATATATTTAGCTACAGTGTTAGATCCCCAAAACAGATAATCAAAGACATAAACAAACACATCGGACATTTCATCTTCAGCAACACAATTCACAGTAAACAACAGAACACATTAATACAAGATAAGAAACAAGGAAGACTAGCATTACAAGACCTACACTCAAACGTTATAGCATTAAGAATTAACCATATAGGACACATCATCAATCACCCAGACCAACACTCACTAGCGTAATACTACATTGAAATTAGAATTCACTGGTTTAGGAAAATAGATCAAAACAACACCGTACCATCACGGCACACTACCACAATTCTACAGACCAAATAGGCAAGCAATGCATGGCAGTGAACATTTAACTCAACAGACAACCACGCAGATATGCAAATACTTAGTGAACCAACAAGCACCACCACTACACCTGAGAATCGAAAAAGGATACAAATATTATATTAAAGACTATAGCTGAACCTTCACTAACTTTCCCGACATTCCCGTTCTGTAGGCAATGCATTTCTTCAGACAGAAACATACAGACACTATTTTTCAGTGCCCAAAAAACGTGACATAACTTTCCCTTTAGATAGGCATCTAGATAGGCATCTGACATCACAGTGTAACAGAAGCTCATCGTATTCCTCGTTCAGGTCTGATAGAAACTATCTGAACAAACGCTGTTCAGCGCCTTACTTCGAATTTCGATT